>UESW01003168.1:26179-71161 GCA_900491605.1 Calamus simplicifolius | reverse complement strand
ACGCTTCACTAACTCTATTCTCAAGGTAGGCATTCCTAATTGCACGCATAGCGGTGGACATCACTCATGTTCACACCTTGTTTGCACTAATTCATTGGACAAGAAAGCCCAATTCTGCCATGGATGCTAAGCATTCTTGACTTTTACCGTCATCTTCTGGCAAGCAGGATTAAGGGATCTGCAATTGCCATGATCTATCAAAAAAAGCATTTTTGCTGAATTGTTGAAGGCTTAAGCCATCTTTGAACATATCATCAATAGGTCTCTTTCCAGTAAGCATCTCCAAAAGAAGAATGCCATAGCTATAGACATCACCAAAATAGACACCTAACCACCTGTGCCATATTCTGCAATCCATACATTTAAAATGGTTGAGCAAAATGAACAAATTCAATCATATCTTCAATTCCAAAAGAGAAAAGAAATAGAAGAAAGAAAGTTCAGCATGATACTTAAAATTGAACAACTATGAGCTAAGAAATGGATGAAAACAAACATACCTGGAGCTATATATCCAATAGATCCTCTTATTCGACTTGAGCTGCTTGGTTCAAAAGGTGTTAGATGTAGCTTTAAACATGAATCTGCTAGACAGAAGTCTCCCACAGGAGCAACCATCTCATTATCAAGCAACACATTACTGGGTTTTAGATCAAAATGAACAACAGATGGTTGACAATTATTATGAGGTAATCTATTGCATCAGCCACATCAATTGCTATGTTCACCCTGTGCAGTAAGCTTAGGCCTTCTAAATGATGACTCTCATCTAACTTTAGATATACCATTTCTCTAGATTCCGTTAGGAATAAACTCGAAAACCAAAGCTTGAAATCATTGCCTCTAAAATCAACCATCGAGCAACATGTTATGACCTTGACAAGATTCCGATGTTGAGTTTTTCTTAGCACATCACATTCAGCTAGAAAGCTCTTCGAAGCTCCTTCATATGGAGGTTAAAAAACCTTTACAGCAGCAATTGTTTGTGGGGTACTCAAAATACTCTATAAACAGTACCATACCCTCCTCTACCAATGAGATTGGTGGAAGAGAATCCATCAGTTGCTCTAGCTAGTTCAATGTAATAAACTCTAGGAACTATATTCCAATAGAGGTAGTGGGAGAATTCATTCTTAACTTTCATTTATTTCGAAGGATAAAAAGGAGAATAGAAGGATTATGCAGAAGACTACACCAATTATTGAATCATTATTTTTAGCAGTATAGGCCATAAAATCTTTCTTATTGATCTCTCTTGCATGTGGGTAGATGCAATTCGGGAACACCTCCACAGAGCTGATTATTTTCTTTGATAGAAAACCGAGTTGCATTTTGAGAATTCCCTTCATAGGTACTTTGCCTTCCAGATTGTTGAAAGATAGATTTAAATATTCCAATAGAATCAAGTCCTTCCAAAAATGTTGGAATAGATCCTATAAATTTATTATGTGATAGAGCTAACTTTCGAAGGCCGTTTATGTTGCCCAAGGATTGAGGAATTGTTCCTTAGAATAAATTGTAATCTAAATATAAAGACTCCAACATCTCACAGTCACCAAGCATGCTAGGAAGATCACCAGACATCATGTTTCCAGAAATATAGAGATGTTCGAGGCTTTTCAATGCACCAACTTCGGGAGGGAATGTTCCAACCAATGAATTCATAGATAAATCAAGAGAAGTGACAAGGAAGAAAGGCTTACAATCTCTTTGGGTATGGTTCCACTGAGATAATTGTTCCCAAGGTACAATTTTGATAGGTGAGTTAGATTTCCAAGCCCTGGAGGTATGAGGCCTTGCAGATTATTTTGGCACAAATAGAGTGTAGTCAATTGAGTGAGATTACATAGAGAGGATGGAAATGCCATGTAAACCTATGAAAGATAAGCTCAGCATTTGCAATGTCAGACTTTCCAAATGTGAATTTGATTCCTATGTTTATGTTAAATCTCTGAAAGATGAATCTAGATTGTACTTACTCTTGTATATAGATAACATACTGAAGCATACAAGAATAAGAAACCTGTACAGGATTGAAGGCAGCCTTGTCTCGAGAATTTGAGATGAAGGATTTGGAGCATGCTAAGAAGATCATAGGAATGGAGATTGTCAGAGATCGACCTAAGAATTGTTGCATTAGTCTTAAGGTGGCTACATAAGAAAGGTGTTGGAGAGATTTGGGATTTTTAATGAAGAAAGAAAAACTGGTAGCACTACTTTAGTGGGACTTTCTCTTTGTCAAAGACCATGTCGCTATAGACTAAGATAAAGGCTCAGTAGATGGAGAAGGTACCATATAACTTTGGTGTTGGAATCCTCATGTATGCTATGGTATGTTAGGTCAGATATAGCTTATGTAGTGAGTCAGGTGAGCAGGTTCATGGCAAAGCCTGGCAGGGAGCACAAGCGAGCATTGTAGGGGATCTTTAGGTACTTGAAAAAACAGTTGGAGTTCACATATGCTATGGACAGTGAGAAGGAGTTAAGGGATTCTTCAACTTGTCTAAGGAGGCTTGTGGGCAGATATGTGGGTATATGGACGTAGACTTTGGGAGAGATGTGGACACTAAGAGATCTACCATAGATTTTGTGTTCAGCTTGTTTGAAGGTCCAGTCTCATTGAGATTGTGCTTGCAGCCCATTATGGCCTTATGTTCCAACTGAGGCTGAATATATTGGCATCACAGAGGTAGCAAGGAAGCCATATGGCTGAAGGGCTTTATGCTGGAGATGAACCTTTCTCAGGAGGCCATCATGGTGTACTGCAACAACTAGGGTGCACTGATGCTTGCGCAAATCTCCGTCTATCATGCCAACACAAAGCACATCGATATCAAGTATCATCATATCAGAGAGCTGATCGAAGAAGGTGAGGTAGAGCTGGTGAAGCTTCACACTAAGACAAACCCAGCAGATGCACCGATGAAGGTTCTTTCATGGAATAGCTTTCAAAGTTGTGTTTTGCTGATGCAGTTGATGGACATGACGAAGGTGTTGAGGCCTTGAAGCACTAGGTGAAGATTGTTGGACCTGATATGGTGCTTTCAAGGCCTAGGAGAACATAGAAAGGCCAAGGTCCATGTTATATGAGGCATCATGGAGGCTGTAGAGTTATTTTGGGCTATAGGTTATCTCAAAGCCCATGTTAGGCTATGGGCTTTGAGAGGGTTAACTTGTATTGGACTGGGTGTGAGTCCAAGGATTTTAAGATTGAGTCAAGTCATGAGTGTGCATAGGCTTGGGATGAACTTAATCTAATTGAGTTAGCTTTGAAAATTTTTCTGAGTAGTATCAAGCCAGCTTGGTCATGTATTTAAACCCTAGTCCCTAGGGTTTGTGTAAAAAAAATAAATTGATTCTTTTTTTCTCAAAATACTTTCTCTCTCCTCCCTCATCAAGTTGCCACCCACTTTCTCTCTCTAGAGAGGCATGAGAAACCCTAGCGCTGCCTCTCTTTTTTCCCATATGTGGCTCTCCCTTATGATTTTCTCACTAGGGCATTTTCTCTCTAGGATGGTTTTCTCTCACTAGAGCATGTAGGTGGTTCCCTCTCTCTTGCTTGTGCCCCAAGTTTTCTCTCTTTTCTAGCACCATATTCTCTCTCTCATGGTAAGATGCTACTTTCTCTCTCTAAGTGTCATATTTCCTTCAAAAGCAAAGAGTTTCTCTCTCATCCAAATGTCCTTTCTCTCTCTTACAAGGGACACATGAATCCCTAGGCATCTGGGATTTTATCTCTTTAGGGCATCCTGCTTTCTCTCTCTAGTGCTGCCCCTTTTCTCTCTTTAGGCATCCTACTTTGGATGCCTCTTCTCTCTCCAAGCATGGGATGAGATGGCTCTCCTTTCTCTCTTTTGGGTACTGAAATTTGGTTCAGATCCGAGGTTTTTTTGTAATAGTTAGTCTCAGCATCAATCGATTTTTCTCAGCATAATCATATGGATCCTTACATACTTTATTATTTAAGCCTTGATATCCTGGTGAAAATCTAAAGCTAGTCAAATACAACCATGAAAAAAATATTAGATTCAAAATTTGTATTTATAAAAAAAAATATGTGGTAAAAAGTAGCATACATAGAAATGCATACAATTATAAGGTTTATGACAAATTTCCATAGCAACTATTAAGGAACAAACAACAAGCTCAGAGTTTAAGTTACAAGAAGTTTAAAACTAGGAAATAGCTTTAGAACAATAAACATTGCAACTTAACATTTATTAGAGGAAGATACTAAAACTTTAACTCTCACTTAAGCTTCACCACATCTTCTAACGAATTGTATTCCCAAGGTAGGCATTCCTAATCGCACGCATAGCAATGGCAACATCACCCATGTTCAACCTTTGTTGCACTGATTCATTGGAGCAAGAAAGACCAATTCTTGCCATGGATGCTAAGCATTCTTGACTTTTACCCTCATCTTCTGCAAGCAGCATTAGGGGATCAACAATTACCATGATTCTATTAGGAAAAGTTATCTCAACAAATTTCTGAAGGCTTAAGCCATCTTTGAACATATCATCAATAGGTCTCTTTCCAGTAAGCATCTCTAAGAGAAGAATTCCATAGCTATAGACATCACCAAAAGTAGACACCTGACCTCCCGCACCATATTCTGCAATCCACACATTTAAATGGTTCAGCAAAATAAACAAATTCAATCATTATCTTCAATTCCAAAAGAGAAAAGAAATAGAAGAAAAAAAGTTTGACATGGATATATCAAAATTGAACAACTATGTGCCAAGAAGACAAGATGAAAATAGATGATACCTGGAGCTATATATCCAATAGTTCCTCCTATCCGACTTGAGCTGCTCTGATTCACAAAGGAGTTTGTTGTAGCTTGAAACATGAATCTTGCCAGACCGAAGTCCCCCACATGAGCAACCATCTCATTATCAAGCAACACATTACTGGGTTTTAGATCACAATGAACAATAGATGGCTGACAATTATTATGAAGGTAATCTATTGCATCGGCCACATTAATTGCTATGTTTATCCTTTGAAGTAGGCTTAGACATTCCGAATGATAATGCTCATTAACTTTGGATGTAACCATTTCTCTAGACTTCCATTAGGAATAAACTCGAAAACCAAAGCTTTGAAATCATTGCCTCTAAGATCAACCATCGAGCAACAAGTCATGACCTTGACAAGATTTCGATGTCGAGTTCTTTTCAGCACCTCACATTCGGCTAGAAAGCTCTTTGAAGCTCCTTCACATTGAAGGTTGAAAACCTTCACAGCAACAATTATTTGTAGAGTACCCAAAATGCCTCTATAAACAGTACCATATCCTCCTCTACCGATGAGATTAGTAGAAGAGAATCATCAGTTGCTCTAGTCAATTCAATGTAAGAAATTCTAAGAAACTGATCTTCCAATGGAGATGCAGTGGCAGAATTCATCCTTGACTTTTGTTTCTTTCGAAGGATGAGAAAGGAGAGCAGACAGAATATACAAAAGACTACACCAATTATTGGAATCATTATTTTTAGTAGCATAGGCCATTTAATCTTTCTCATTGATCTTTCTTGGCATGCGGGTAGATGCAATTCTAGAACACCTCCACAGAGTCCATGATTTCCTTTAATAAAAAATTGACTTACATTTTGAAGATCCCCTTCACAGGCACTTTGCCTTCCAGATTGTTGAAAGATAAATTTAAATATTCCAATAGAATCAAGTCCTCCAAAATACTGGAATAGATCCTGTAATTTTATTATGTGATAAATCTAACTTTCGAAGGCTCTTTATTTTGCCAAAGGATTGAGGAATTGTCCCTTGAAATAAATTGTTATCTAAATATAAGGACTCCAACATCTCACAGTTACCAAGCGTGCTAGGAATATCACCAGACAACATGTTTCCAGAAATATGGAGACGTCCGAGGCTCTTCAATGCGCCAACTTCAGGAGGGAGTGATCCAACCAATGAATTCATAGATACGTCAAGAGAAAGTGACAAGGAAGAAAGGCTTAAAATCTGTTTGGGAATGGTTCCACTGAGATAATTGTTCCCAAGGTACAATTGTGATAGGTGAGTTAGATTTCCAAGCCCTGGAGGTATGAGGCCTTGCAGGTTATTCTGACACAAATAGAGTGTAGTCAATTGAGTGAGATTACCCAATAAGGATGGAATCAGCCCTGTAAACCTATTGAAAGATAAGCTTAGCATTTGCAATGTCGTAAGCTTAGCATTCCTGATATATAGTTATCTGCCATTTGCAATACTTGGAGTTGTGAAGAGAGGTTGACTATGGAGTTGGGCAACATGCCTCGTAGCAAATTTCCACCGAGGTGCAACACCTCTAAATGGCTGCAGTTTGTTAGAGAGTCAAGAAATTCCCATCCCTTGGCTTCATCTGCTTCTAGAAGATTGCTGTATGCTTTAAGTTGGTAAAGGTCTGCTAGCTTTCCCAACTCACATGGCACCCTTCCAATAAATGGTTTTCTGAAATGTAGATTTCTTCAAGCCTGGAAGCATTTGCTAATGTGGCGGGAATGGTTCCATCAAACTGGTTTGCAGCCAGTCGAAGGGACTGAAGATTAGGAAGAGTAATGCCAATATCTGATGGAATCCTTCCTTGCAGATTGTTCATCGTCACATAAAAGAACTGCAGCGATGAGATGTTGTAAAGAGCACTGGGGATTGTACCTGTAAGATTATTGACACACACCCGAAGATATTCCAGGGTCGTGAGGCGGCCGATGTCATCCGGAATGCTTCCGACTAGATGATTGTCACTGAGGGAGAGTCGTGTGAGTGATGATAGGTTACCGATGGAAGGTGGAATATCCCCAGTCAATTCGTTATTCATGAGATATAGCTCAGCAAGATTCGTAAGGGAGGCGATGCCCTCTGGGATCTTGCCAGTGAGCTGTTGGAGGTCAAGTCGAGAATTCTAAGCTGAGAGCAGTGGGTCAAGTTGGTGGGGAGGTCACCAAGGAATGTATTGAAACTCAGGTTGAGATGTTTCAGCCGACGCAAACGGCCCAACTCAGGTGGGATCTCGCTGAAGAAACTTTATTATCGAGGACAAGTCTCCGAAGAAAGGTGAGGTTTCCCATGGAAGGTGACAACGAGCCCTCCAATCCCCACGAGCTGAGGTCCAAGGCAGAGACCCTCTGCTTGTGTCTCCTGCTGCATGTGACTCCGAACCACTTGCAGAAATGGACGGTGTCGTTCCACGAGCTCATAAGTACTCCAGAGGGGTCGCGAGTTATTTGATCTTTGAAAGCAAGCAGGGATAGATAGTCAGTTTCATTTCGAACTGAATAGCTCCCATGGCATCGACCCCGGATGGTAATGGTACCAGTAAGCATGAGAAGGACCAGAGCAAGAACAATAACAACCCCATGTTCAATATCTGTTCAGGTTTTATGTTGTCTCGTAGAAGAGAAATCATGCAGCGATCTGCTTGAGAAACACCAGTGAGAGATAGTAGGTGTACTATCAAATTATAAAAATAAAAAATAAAAAATGGAGAGCTCAAGGTTCGTCAGGTTTTGATGAGTTTTCTCGATCCATACCTGGTCTTTAACGGCGTCAGCAGAGAAGCGATCGAATCCTTCCGAGCTTGAATAGGAAAAAGAAGAACCTCACCTTCCAGCGCTCTGGCCTGGAATTACTTGATTCCAAATGATATCATCACATGCTTTCAAATTCGCTATATGTGAGTCCTATCTCCAGACTAGGATTTGTATCTACTTCAGCTAGCTATCACGTCAGTCATGGGACCTAGTTTGTATGAATTTTATCACATCAAGTTATTTTAGTAGAGTAATTTACTTATTGTCCTCAGTTTTATCTGTGATGGGATCGTTGTGTCACAAGGCCAAGTGATAGTATAAGTTATGATTGTGACGGGACGCTAGTTCTACTTGGAATATTAATCCCACTTCTTTTCATATCAATAATACAAATTAACTGGACTTCTGTGCTAATGATTTTGTCCTTATCGTGAGGAAGAACCACGTTGAATTCGACCCACATTGAAAATGATGAGCAAGGGAGTAGTTGCATATGGACCGTTGAGACAAACTTCACAATAACAGGGCATTGATGGTTCATTATGATTCCTAGTTCTATGAAGTATTTTTTTTTTTTTAATTCAGCGGAATATGCCATACCGATAGGCCGCATTTTATTAGAATTTTACACCAAATTATTGAGTAGAATATGTTGTTTAGTGGCTATATCTTATTTATGGTAGACTTAGTCAAGTGATAGTTAGGAGTTTTAATTGTGGTGGAACATTCAGTTAGACTTCTTTTTTATATCTCTTATCAATTAAATGATTTTGTTCTTATTACATAAAAAAAAGTGAAGCCAACACATATTGATAGCGATGAGCCAGTGAGAAATTGTTAAGATAAAATCATCAACACAAACTTCATAATGAAAGAGAGTGTCATATTTAGATTTTTATTTTGATTCAGCTGGTTATCATATCAATAATAGGACTAGTTTTATTGAAATCTTATAGTATCAAGTTATTTGGGCCTAATTTTATTAAAATTTTATGGTGTCAAGTTAGTTGTGTATAATATGTGAAGCGTCCATTTTTATTTAATAGATAAGAGTTAAAATTATGGTGGGACATCATATTAAATTTTTCTATATCTCATATGAATTTACTAGACTTGAGTCTAATAATTTTATCTTTATTATATAGAAAAGTCATAGTAAATTAATATACATTCAAGGAGTTGAGCAAGTAAAAAGTTACCCACGTAAAATCATCAACAAAAACTTCATAATAAAAGAAAGTGTCCTTGATTCATTAGTCTTAGTTCTATTGAGATTTTTATTTTTATTTAGTTTGTTTTCATATCAATTAGAAATCTCATTTTATTAAAACTTTATAGTATCAAGTTATTGGAGTAAAATATGTTGCTTAATGCCTACTTATTATGATATAGTTAATCAAGTCTTGTGATAAATAGGAGTTATAATTGTGATGAGACATTACGCTGCATTTTTTTATATCATCATATAGACTTGAGTGCATGTTGTTTTATCCTTATTATTTGAAAAAATCATAATAAACTTGACATGCATCGATAATGAGAGAGAGAGAGAGAGAGAGAGAGAGAGTTAGGAGTTACTTGCATAGGATTGCTAATACAAACTCTATATATATTTCTACTTAGATTATTATTTAATTCAGCTGATGGTCATATTAATGATATGCCTAATTTTTTTAAAATTTGATAGCATCAAGTTATTTGAGTAGAATGCGTTGCTTAGCATCTGTATATTATTTATAGTAGAGTTGATCAAGTCTTGTAATAAATGGAAGTTATAATTAGGTTGGGACATGATATTTGATATTTTTACATTTCAAATGAATCAACTAGACTTGAATGCTAATGTTTTTATCTTTACTGTACAGATACATAAAATCACAGCAAATGGTGAAATTTTGCTTCTTAATTTTTCTTGTCATGAAGTAAACAACGGTGCTCTCAAGGAAGAGAGTTATATTACCTTGGCTTTTTATTTTATAAATTTATATAATATATTTATTTTAATAGAATTTTTTTGTTTAATTTTTTTTTTCTTTTACAGTGATAAAATTGTAGTCCTTTGCTGTGCTTATGCTTATGCTGGAACAAGACAAAAAATTCCAGCGAGTTGTTCTACTAACTATCGTATAGATTTTTTCATGATTCTGATTGGATGTGCTGATTTTTGACGAACTATTGGTTCTGAAATTTCACAAGTCTTGCGTTAAAAGCCAATGCTGCTAGACTTGCATTGATCAACCAACGTAGTCTGCATGTTTGTTGTATTATTAATGGATTTCTATATTGTTTAGTAGTCTGATTGAGTCATCCAACAAATAGGGAGAGAGAATGAGGGAATTTTATAGATACGTAAGAGAGGGAAGGATATTCAAAGAAGTGATATCATTTTTAGAATGAGATGATTTTATAAATCGTTCCAAGTTGCATTGAGAAATGAAAGTGGAAGAGAGGTTGCTTTCCTTTCTTCCTCCCTTCTCTGTCTTGTCTCATACCTTTTCTTTTTTTGTTTCTCTTTCTTCTCTTGTTAGAGCTTTCTGACTATCTGTCCCTGAGTAGTTTTATTTAAATTTGGACTCTTTCCGGGCCAATCAATCGTTTGACTTAGTAAAAGCAGCCGGTGCCTTTGGTGCAGCATGTCTACATTTCTTCCGTATGAGATGTAGACTTTTAAATTTGTTTTACCGGCCCCCTTCTACATTTCTGGTGTCCACACGAGTCTTCTTAAGTCGTGTGATCCACAATATCCAACAATCTTGCGTGCTCCTCTTTTCCTGAATTCCACAGGTCTTGGGACACCATAGTTGACATTTTATACATCTCGTGTGAATTAATTAGACTTGAAATTCCATGGTCCTGCTTGGGTGTACAGATTTTTCCATGTTCTTGATTAGATGTGCTGAATTTTGACGAACCACTTGCCCTGAATTATTCCACAAGTCTACCGACGTAGCCTACACGGTTGTGGTACCATTAATATATAGATATGTCTACGTTGTCCAGTAGTTTATGATGGATAGAGTTACGGTCTTAGCCGCTCCAAAATTTAACGGTGTCTATTGAACTTTATCATGGTCTGTGTTTCAATAGGAACATGTCTTTTTAATTTCAAAATTGATAATAAAATATTAAATTAAATCAAAGATTCTAATAGATTCCTCCTCTTCCTTGGTGGGTGTTTGACAGAAGGTGGCTACCTAATGAATCAGACGAGGCTAGAGTTTCACTCTGTGTCCTTAAGACAATTTCGTCCCGCAATGGTACTTACGGTCAGTATGACGATTGTCTCCCAGGATACAACAGTCTCCTTTTGATGAAAGCAGCATTACAATTCATCAAAACTTTCGAACCAAGAATGCTACTCTCTTTTCAATGCACTATTGCTATACTATCCTTAGGAAAGTATGCAAATGCCTAAGAGAGAAGAAGACTAGAATTGATTCAAATTGAACTCAATTCGGAATGGCTTGGGATGATTGAAATGCTTAGGTCTAGGGTCCTATTTATAGGTTTTTAGGTACCCTTGGAAGCAACCATACGAATTTAATTTAATTTAAATTCTAAAATCAAAGGATGTGAGGGTTAAGGGCTTATCACCCTTGATATGCCATTTAGACATCATGATCTTCAGATCAGGCGATCGGATAAGCCTTTTCATGGCTGTGATCTGAAGATCAGCCGATCAGATAAGCCATCTTTATCCTGATAACCCTTTTCATCATCGTGATCTGATGATTACGTTATCAGATAGGCGGTTGCATGTCTTTGATATGCCTTTTCATGATCGGACCGTTGACTTATCTCCAACCGACGATTGAACGGATACCTTATCACCAACCATCCTATTGACTGGTCAACTAACCATCCTGTTGACTGGTCAACCAACAGTTCTTTTCACTGGTCAACCGACAGGTGTCAGCCATTGGATCGCGATCACGATCATGATTTGATCACCACATCTCGACCCTTCATCCGATCAATCAACGATCAATTTATCTCAGCCCCTTATCTTGATCCGATCAGTCTCCACCGTCGGATCATCATGATCTAGAAAAAATTTAAAGCCCCTCAAGCTCCTCACGACGATGCGCACGTGCGAAATGCGCCTACAAAGTATCCTTGCACTACGTATCACCCTCAAGCTCTCCACTTATGGTGAGCCTAAGGAACTTAAGCTTTAAGAAAGTGGTTTTCATATAAGTGAACCTTTCTTTCTTGTTCTTTCTGATATGGAACTAAATGTCCTCATTCACACACTAAAGGGCGGTGATGGGCTTTCAAGGCCCATTAGGATATTTAGGCATATTTTGGCCCATTACCCAACAGTGCCTACTACGGTTTCTAAGACAGTCTCATCCATAGCCCTCAATTGTTATATAGCTCATCCTATAACTCATCTCTAGCAGTTCAACATCATGCCTTTCTGATCTGGTCCCGATTTAACAACAATGTGGACCTCATTGTCCTGCAACTCCGCCATTGTAACGGATTCCCTATAGAAACATTCTACTGCATGCAAGGACCATCAAAATATAATATTAAAACAATCTACGGTATGTAATTAACTGGACTTCCATGCTAATGATTTTGTCCTTAATTATCTTGCGGAAGAACCACGTTGAATTCAACTCATATTGAAAGAGATGAGCAAGTGAGAAGTTGCTCATAGAGAACCGTCCGCACAAACTTCACAATGACAGCACTGGTTTTTTAGGTAGAATTATGAATTCGACTCATAATGATTTTTTTTTTCTAATTCAGCTGGATGTCACGTCATTGTAGTTGAATTAGTCAAGTCTTGATACATCATACTGAAATTTTTCTACAACTCTAATGAATTAACTAGACTTGAGTACTATGATTTATCCTTATCATATAGAGAAGTCATAGTGAAATTAATATGCATTGAAGGAGATGAGCAAGTGAGAAGTTGCCTACATAAAATGATCAACATAAACAAAGAAAATGTCGTTGGTTCATTAGTCCTAGTCCTATTTAGATATTTTATTTTTATTCAGCTCATTGTCGTATCAATAATGGGCCTTACTCTATTAGAAGTTTATAGCATCAAGTTACTTGAGTCAAATATGTTGCTTATACCTATGCCTTATTTATGGTATAGCTGATCAAGCCTTCTGATAAATAGGAGTTATAATTGTGATGGAACATTATGCTGCATTTTTTTTACATCTCATGCATATAGAATTGAGTGCTAATGGCTTTGTTCTTATTATTTGAAAAAATTGGAATGAACTTGACATGCATCAATAATGAGAGAGGCAAAGTTAGGAATTGCTTACATAGAATCCTCAATGCAAACTCCATTCTTCTACTTAGACATTTTATTTTAATTCAGCTGGATAAGCCTATAATTTGTTTAAAAAATTTGATAGCATCAAGCTATTTGAGTAGAATGTGTTGCTTAGTGTTGGGGGTAAAATCATCATTGCATCAATATTCGTGCGAGGAGGCTAAGACCAACCCCATCCCTTCGCCCACCAAGATATCCCCGAGCTTTCCATAGCTCGGCTCTCCCGAGCTTCCGTAGCCCGGCTCCCCAGAGCTTCCGTAGCCCGGCTCCCCCGAGCTTCCATAGCTCGGCTCCCCCCGAGCTTCCGTAGCTCGTCTCCCCCGAGCTCCCTGTAGCTCGCTTCTCCCGAGTTTCCATGGCTCGGCTTCACTGAGCGATCCACGATCCAATACTCACCTCCGCGGAACCTGACGCGGGAGAGCCTAGGCCTATCGTAACAACATCCCAGGCAAGGAATCATGTTGAGAAGTGGTCTAGAACCTACCATGGCTACCTGGGACCTACACACCTACCAGATCTCAAGCCTTCAAGGAGCTCTTCTAGCCGTCGATCCCCTAACAAACAAGATATTGATCCCAACGGCTCAATTCGATCCATCTTCGTATCCTAACAACCTTCTAACCTTCCAGAAGGTGCTCAAGATCCAGGTGATAACCTATAAATATGACACTCCCAGATTCCCTCAGGTATGCGCTCACTCTCACACTCACTCTCCCGCTCTCACCAGCTATTCGTCAGTGCTCTCCTTCTGGAGTTCCCGATCGGCCGCCCCTGGAGAGACTCCTCGGAGAGATCTACCTCCCTGTTTTTTGATTGATCGCCGATTTTCTCCCACTGACTTGAGCGTTAGAGGGTCTTCCGCGGAGGGCCACCCTCAACGCCTCTCGCGCGAGGACTTGTGTGCAGGTCCGCCCTAGGAGATCGACTGTGCCCGAGTCAGAGGATGGATCTCGGCGGCAACAGATTGGCGCTAGAGGAAGGGCCTCAAGTCCCATTAAAACTTGAAGAAAGGAGATAAGGATCTCGATCTGGAGTAGAATCTCTCTAATGGCCAATCGAAGAAGAGCAACCTCTGAAGCCCAAGATCAGGCCGCTTCCCAGTGACCTGATCCGATGAGCAGTGTAGCGCCACAGCCTCCACCAATTGAAACCCCATCGCCGCTAGCCATCCCGGTGACCCAGGACCAGTTCGTCTCGCTGGTCCAGCAGGTCCAAGCCCTGACCCACATGGTCCAGGAGCATCTCGCAGCTCCTCCCGCTCCTCACCTTCACAAGGAGGCCGCGGTTCCCTCTTCGCCGACGACTTCCTCCTCCGATCCGCATGAAGTCGCGGACCCCCCACATCGGCCCAGAGGGGACAAACCAGTCCCGCAAAGCGGTTACGATAGGGATCCACCCAGATCTCGATGGGCCCGGACCCCCTCCCCAGTATCCTCTCACCATGATTCGACGTCGTCCCTACGTTCCTCTCGCCCAGCTCCTCCTATGACTGCCGAAGAGGAGATCCGTCAGCAGATCCTGGAGATGCGTCAGGAGCTGGACGCTGCCAAGCAGGCCCATCCGCCTCAGCCCAAGGCGGAGCAGGGCAACCCCTTCTCCAAAGGGATCATGGAGGAAGTGATTCCCTCCCATGTTAAGCTACCAGCCGTTGAATCCTACCATGGCTCTTTTGATCCGGACGACCATCTTAGCAGCTTCCAGTCAATAATGATGTTCCACGGAGCATCCGACACGATCCTCTGCCGCGCTTTCCCCTCCACCCTCAGAGGATCTGCCCAAACCTGGTTCAATGCCTTGAAGCCAGGTTCCATCGATTCATTTGATGAGCTGAGCCATCTTTTATCAGCCAGTTCGTCAGCAGCCGCCGCCACCGACGAAGATCTGACTCTCTCTCCGAAGTCAAGCAGAGAGAGGGGGAGTCCTTGAGAAGTTATCTCGGCCGTTTTAATAAGGCCATGCTGGAGGTGGACCACCTTAATCATGAGGTGGCTATGTCCGCCTTGGCGGAAGGAGTCTCAAAGGAAAGCGACTTCTACCTGGCGATGGAAGTCAGCTACCCCCCTAGCCTCTCTGATATGATGGCCCTGGCGGACAAATACGCTAGGGTCGAAGAATCGCGGAGAGTTGCCCGTGCCAAGCTGGCAAAGAAGAAGGAGCCCAAAGGCCCCGATAGGCACCGTCCCGCCCGTCGGCCGAGTCCACCTCGCCGCCAAAGAGCTCCCCCACTACCGCCGAGGAATCACTCTCGAAGCCCACCCCGGCGGTTCGATCGCTACACTCCGCTGACCATGCCCTGAGCACAGATCCTCATGGAGATAGAGCGCCAGCTCCTCTCCGAGGGAACCCGACCCGAAGAGACCCCGCTAAGTACTGCCGCTACCACCGGGAGCACGGCCACGACACTGAAGAATGCTGGCAGCTGAAAAATGAGATCGAGAGGTTGATCCAGCGGGGGTGTTGAATCATTCAGGAGGGCGCCCGAGCCGGGACAAGGAGGTGACCGCCAACCTAAACCTCAACAACCTCCTCCTCCACCAAATTCGCCCGTGATCGGCCGCATTAACATGATCGAAGAGGCTAGCGGGTCGAGCCCCAGGAACGACGGCGAGGGATCAGCGCCAAAGAGGGTGCGGACGGATGAGCTCTCTTTCTCCGACAATGATCTTCAAGGGATACAATTCCTCCATGATGACGCATTAGTTGTATCCCTCAATTTAAATAACTATGATGTAAGCCGAATCCTTGTTGATAGTGGAAGTTCGGTGAACGTTCTGTATCTCGATGTATTTGCCAAGATGAAACTACTCATGGAGAACCTTCGAGTCGTGGATTCCACCCTAATGGGATTCACAGGCGACATCGTCATCAAGGAAGGGGTCGTCACCCTGACGGTCCATGCAGGAGCTGGCCCCTTGTGGCCACCATCCACACGGACTTCTTTGTGACCAAACTTAGATCCCCGTACAATGCAATATTTGGCAGGCCTGGCCTGATGTCCCTTAAGGCAGTTGTCTCAATCCCACACTTGTCCATGAAGTTCCCCACCGAACAGGAAGTTGGAGTTATTCGAGGAAATCAAGCCATGGCTCAGCAATGCTTCATTACTAGCCTTCAGTCCAAAATGCCGGAGGTTGACGGGCTAGACGCTCGCGAGGACTTCGCCAAACAGCGAAGAGAACTAGCAGAGGAGCTGGAGGAGGTGCCGTTGGATGAGGCTCACCCCGATCGAACTATAAAAATTGGGTCGCTGCTCAAGGGAGAACCTCGGCACAGATTGATCAGCTTTCTCCGAAGCAACGCTGACATCTTCGCCTGGTCCGCCTCGGACATGCTGGGAATCAACCCTAAGGTTCTGATCCATCATCTTAACGTGGACGAGATGCACAGGCCCGTCAAGCAGAAGAAGAGGAGCTTCGCCCCGGAACGACAAAAGGCCATTGAGGAAGAGGTAGACAAACTTATCAAGGCAAATTTCATCCGGGAGGTAAATTATCCAAGCTGGCTATCAAACGTCGTCATGGTGAAGAAGTCGAACGACAAGTGGAGGATTTGCATCGACTTCACCGACCTCAACAAAGCCTGCCCGAAGGACAGTTTCCCTCTTCCCTGGATCGACCAACTCGTAGATGCCACTTCAGGTCACCAAATGCTGTCATTCATGGATGCTTATTCAGGCTACAATCAGATCCGGATGGCCCCCGAGGATGAAGAAAAGACCGCCTTCATAACCGACCGAAGTACTTACTGTTACCGCGTTATGCCCTTTGGTCTTAAAAATGCAGGTGCCACCTATCAAAGGCTGGTTAACAAAGTATTCAAGGAGCAAATCGGTTGAAACATGGAGGTGTACATGGATGACATGCTGGTCAAGAGCAAAGAAGCATCACGACATGTCAAGGACCTCTCAGAGAGCTTTGCAACACTGCGCAAGTATGGGATGAGGCTCAATCCGACCAAATGCGCCTTCGGCGTTAACTCTGGGAAGTTTCTCGGCTTCATGGTCTCCCAGCGAGGTATCGAAGCCAACCCCCAGAAGATTCAAGCTCTCCAACAAATGGAGCCCCCGACATCTATTAAAGAGGTCCAGCGCCTGACTGGGAGGATAGTGGCCCTCAACCGTTTTGTGGCGCGGTCGGCCGAGAGATGCCTCCCCTTCTTCAAAACCCTCCGATCGGCTAAGAACTTCCAGTGGACTCCTGAATGTCAAAAATCATTTCAAGATCTCAAGAGATACCTCGGCTCACCCCCACTCCTCAGCAGCTTGGCTCCGGGCGAAACCCTGTTCTTGTACCTGACCGTTTCGGAGGGTACCGTCTGTTCGGTGCTGGTCAGGGAAGAAGGCAGAGTCCAGAAGCCGATCTACTATGTCAGCAGACTACTCCGCGATGCGGAGACAAGATATAGAATAATTGAGAAGATGGTGCTGGCCTTAATCACCTCAGTTCGGAAGCTGCAACTGTACTTTCAAGTACATTCTATGATGGTCCTGACCGACCAGCCTATCAAGGTGGTAGTCCATCGTCCCAAGACATCAGGAAGAATGACCAAGTGGGCCGTCGAGTTGAGCGAGCATGACATACACTTTCAGCCTCGCCCAGCCATCAAAGCTCAAGTGCTAGCCAACTTCCTCCTCGAGTGTACCATCCCGGAGGACGGTTCTACCCCAGACTCCCCCGAAGAGCCCAATCTGGAGCCCGGTGGCTCCTCCATGTCGACGGGTCATCTAATGCCCATCGCTCCGGTGCGAGCCTGGTTCTCACCAGTCAGGAGGGGGTAACCTTTGAATATGGCGTCCGATTCTCTTTCCCAACCTCCAACAACGAAGCCGAGTACGAAGCCCTGCTAGCCGGCCTCCGAATCGCCCACAAACTGAAGGTGGAGAAGCTTAATGCCTTCACCGACTCTCAGCTGGTAGCCGGCCATGTACGAGAAGAGTTTGAAGCTTGGGAGCCGAACATGGTTCGATATCTTCAAGAGGTGCGGAGCCTGCTTTCCCATTTTACCGAATTTGAGATCATTCAGATTCCCAGATCCGAGAATGCCCGCGCCGACCTACTCTCCCGATTGGCGACCGCGGAATCAATGGACGCCGAACAAAAGTTTCACCTGGAGACCCTAGAAAAGCCCAGTATCACGGAAGCCGACCGAATAATGCAAGTTGAAGCTGAACCATCATGGTTCGACCCCATTCTTAAATATCTCAAAGAAGGGTCGCTTCCACCCGACCGGAGAGAGGCTAGAAAGCTGAAGCTACATGCCACCCACTACGTGCTGATCGACGACCAACTTTACAAGCAGTCCTTCTCCATGCCTCTGCTCAGATGCCTGCGCCCGTCCGAAGCAGATTATGCTCTACACGAAGTGCATGAAGGGATTTGCGGCAACCATCTGGGAAGCCGGTCCCTATGCCACAAGGTGCTGCGACAAGGCTATTACTGGCCGACAATGCAGAAGGATGCAGACAATCTGGTCCGAGCCTGCGACCCATGCCAGAGGCACTCAAGCATCCAAAGACTCCCCTCCGCCGACCTAGTTCCCACATCCTCCGCTTGGCCCTTCGCCAAATGGGGGATGGACATCCTCGACCCATTTCTGCTTGCCACAGGGCAGCGGAAATTCCTATTTGTCGCCATCGACTACTTCACTAAATGGGTTGAGGCGGAGGCGGTTGCACAAATAACCGAGGCATGGGCCAGAGATTTTGTATGGAGGTCCATCATCTGCCGATTCGGCCTCCCGCATACTATAATCACCGATAACGGCAAGCAATTCGACATCTCTAAGTTCTGCCGGTTCTGTGAGGAGCACGGAATCCGCCACCACCTCACCTTGGTCGGGCATCCACAAGCCAACGGAGCGGCGGAAGTGACCAACAGGACCCTCCTTCAGGGGATCAAAGCTCGCCTTTCCAGAGCCCAGGGCAGGTGGGCAGATGAGCTGCACCATGTCCTGTGGGCCTACCGCACCACCCTAAGAGTCCCAACAGGTGAAACCCAATTCCGGATGGCCTTTGGCACGGAGGCCGTTATCCCCGTAGAGGTAGGCCTCCCTTCTCTGCGGGTGGAGAGCTACTCAGAGGAAGCTAGCAACGAACAGCTCCGGACCAACCTCGACCTGATAGAGGAGATCAGAGAGAAGGCCCGGATCAGAGTGGCTGCATATCAACAAAGAGTGGCCCACTACCACGCCTCCATAGTCAAAGGGAAAGCCTTCCTACCCGACGATCTTGTCCTTCGAAAAGCCTCTGTCTCAAAACCGCTGGAACAAGGAAAGCTGGCACCAAACTGGGAAGGTCCATATCAAGTGTCGGAGGTCATCGGACCGGGAACCTACAAGTTGCAAGATTTGAACGGGAAGTCCATCCCCTGGACATGGAACTCAGACAATCTCCGCAAGTATTATCAATAGGGTATGTCTTTATAAGCCCATTTCGATATACTTCACTATACCTTCCTGTCAGCACATGTTTTCGTGATTCGCAACATGAATTACCACGCTTTATATTGCCAAAAGTTTGCGGAAAGAAACAGGTGCTGCTCATTAATTCTCGGCACGACCGAGTCACCTATTTGAGCAGGAATTCTCCAACCTTGGCGGGGCCAAGTAAAAAATTCTCCGAACCTTGGCAGGGCCAAGTAAAAATTCTCCGAACCTCGGCTGGGCTGAGCAACAAATTTTCCGAACCTTGGCAGGGCCAAGTAAAAATTCTCTGAATCTCGGCTGGGCCGAGCAATAAATTCTCCGAACCTTGCAAGGCCAAGTAAAAATTCTCCGAACCTCAGCTGGGCTGAGCAACAAATCTCCGAACCTCGGCAGGGTCGAGCAACTAATCTCCGAACCTCGGCAGGGCCGAGCAACTAGTCTTCGAACATCGGAAGAGCCGAGCAACTAATCTCCGAACCTCGGTAGGGCCGAGAAACAAATCTCCGAACCTCGACAGGGCCGAGCAACTAATCTCCGAACCTCGGCAGGGCTGAGCAACTAGTCTTTGAACCTCGGAAGGGCCGAGCAACTAATCTCCGAACCTCGGCAGGGTCAAACAACAAATCTCCGAACCTCGGCAGGGCCGAGCAACTAATCTTCGAACCTCAGCAGGGCCGAGCAACAAATCTCCGAAGCTCGGCAGGGCTGAGCAACTAAACTCCGAACCTCGGTAGGGCCGAGCAATAATTCTTCGAACTAAAGTCCCGAAGAAAACCAAAGTACGCGAGCCCCGATTAAAGCTGAAGGACTTCCAAATAATCCCCAGAACTTCGGTCAGTTTGAAAAAAAAGGCACACTGAGCAAAAACCATCAACGGACACAAAGATGCACCTCCAACAAACCCCTAAAGGGTTCAACAAGCCCTACACGACCGGCCACGAACCCCAGACAAAACTGGGAAATTCCCCTTGTTTTCGCTGCTAAAATCTCTGGGCGATGCCCCTATAACCTGTCGAACAAAACGCCTATCTCAAACAAAGCCATGACTCAGCGCATGAACCAATGGAGCCACCCAGGCTCCCCAACTATTCAATCATATACGAGAGATATTTCTTAGAACTAAAATCTCAGAAAATGAGAAGTTGTCAAAAAAGGCCTTTTTCATTGATTGTAAAAAGAAAATACAAAAAGAGAAACAGAAGAAACCAAAAGAAAAAGAAAAGAGAGAAGCCCTCGCTAGGCCTCACTGTCACTCCCCAAAGCCAGCAAGCCCTCTAGGCGATCGGTGAGATCGGCGACTTGCTGGCGGAGTGACATTATCTCCTCCTTCTGCCGTCCACCACCCGGCGAAGGGCCTCCACCTCCCTCGTAGTGACATCAACATATTCCTCCACCCTCTCGAGCCATTGGTGACTCGCGAGGGTCGACGCCAGGCCTAGCCCGTCGATGGTAATCGTGGGGTGGCCCCTCGCCGGATGTAACAGGCCGTTGATTGATGCCCTTAGTTCATCGGACGATTGCTCTCCTCCTTGAGAAGCCATGAACTATTTCGAGACTGAACCGAGGGTGGTGAAGACTAGCACCCCCCGGTCGTATTTATACTTGTTAGGCGAGTATTTCGATCAGTCAGGCCATAACCACCGACCTATGAGAACTCATCACGTGTCATCGCTTTAATTAACGCCTGCAGAATCTGAAGGGTCGTGCCCCATCCCGAGTGAAATCGGTAATGCGGGCGGACTGTTCGGGAACTCCCCTGAACAGAGTATCTCCCGATCTGCCGGCCCCCCATAATAAATGCTCCCGACACTTCCCCAAGCTCTTTCAAGCTGGCCGCCTTTCGGGAAATGCAAAAAAGCAAGAATTCCAGCGCCTGGCAGTAATTCGCCCCTCGGGAGGGGTAACGTCATAAATAGAGAACATGACCATGCGCCACGCGTTCCGCCTTGACGCCCCTCACCGAACACCGCAGGACCTAGCATTGTGACTCATGGTGGCGACTAAGTCACTTCTCCGAGCTACAGATTTTTCGAACCTTGGCAGGGCCAAGCAACAAATTCTTCGAACCTCGGCTGGGCTGAGCTACAGATTCTCCGAACCTTGGCAGGGCCAAGTAACAAATTCTCCGAACCTCGGCTGGCCGAGCTACAGATTCCCCGAACCTTGGCAGGCCAAGTAGCGAATTCTCCGAACCTCGGCTGGGCCGAGCTACAGATTCTCCGAACCTTGGCAGGGCCAAGTAACAATTCCTCCGAACCTCGGCTGGGCCAAGTGACAATTTGCCAACCTTGGCAGGGCCAAGTAACAAATTCTCCAAACCTCGGCAAGGCCGAGCGATAAACACTCGAGCTCCAATAGGGACGAGGCATAAATCTCCGAGCTTCGGACCAAGATAAGGAGCGTACTCTACCGAACAATCTCCAAACCGCCGTTTGCAAACCCCCGACTAGTTGGATAGCACGGGATCCTCGCCTAAGAACGAGCGGGACGCCTTTGTACCCCATGACCAGCAACAACAAACTTGGCACGAAAGAAATGGAGATTGAGAAACAGAACAAAACTCTCTTTATTTCATTGTCATCAAAACCAATTACAAATGCCTGAGAGGCATTACAAGAGCATTGAAATGCATAAAAAGACAAAGTACAAAACTCGGACAACTGCTCCAAAGCAGACCTAGGCAACTGTGATGCTCCGGCATCTGAACCGACGAGCTACATAAGCCGCAAACAGTCAGCTCGTACCGATAATGGGCGGGCGACATGGACCAATAGTTGCGGCCAGCTTCAGTGAATAATGATATCTCGGTGACCCAACCGAGATATCAGGGCAATCAGAAAGGGTGGACGGAATATTGCCCCAAACCACCCAACCAAGAGGCCCCCCGGCGAGTAGGTAGGAAGCCCACGGGCCTTGGCATCGGAACGCTCTCCCAAACCGAGTGTGCACCGCCCCAACTTGCCCAAACTCAAAGGCAAGGTACCTACGGGCGGCGCGCTGTCACCCCCTCCCCATGTGGTGAAAGATTCCCCAGGCAGACGAGCCCAAGAATCCAAATCGGGGGAGGAGGAGAAGTTAAAGCGAGTCATGGGAAGCCCGCATACACTTCCTACCGTACCTTCCAAAAGGGGAACCACAAAGGTCACACTGGAAGCGCATATGTGCGCTCTTCGTGTGATTTCTGCGCCCTCCCTGTGCGCTCTCCATATGATCTCCGGGACTCGCCCCTAAGGGCGAACCACTCTCTAGCGGCTCTTTCGTCGCCCCAACTGTCCAGAGGCAGAGGGCTTATGAGAAGGAAGCTCCATCCTCCCACTCGCAGCGTCAAGGAAATAAGCATGGTAGAAACGCCAAAGGGGAAGGAAACTTTGAGAATGGCCTAACATGACCCCTCTTCCCCCTTTTTATAGGAAAAAATGAACCGAGAACAGCTATCAAGGCCGGAAGCCCCGAGATTCGAACACCTGGCCCATGCCTCCACGTGGCCTCCCAGGATGGATGCAGCGCCCCATTGCGCGCCAAGCCCACCGCCTAAACTATGACGCATGCAAAGATTTCCTCTTGATTTCGAATCACGGTCATTAAACGCAGAGAGTCGCCCACTGACCTTACGGAAACTGGTAGGTTCAGGAGATCGTCCTACGAAAGTAATATCCTCCAATGGTAAACGGATGCGTGCACCATACGTCAAAACGACCCACATGGGAAAAGACCAATGTCCTATAAACCTTCCGGAAAGCACCAGAACAGCTTTATGTTCTCCACAGTGTCGTATCATCAATTTCGGTGAAATAAAAACCGGTTTACCTACAGAATGGTAGGGCGCTGGCAGGACAGCACAAAGCACGAAGACCGATTGTTCGTCGATTGCTCCCCAACGAAATTAATCGCTCGAAGAACTTGTGCAACAAAATTGAGCATCTCAAAACAAAAATGAGTGCGAAGGCTACGAAAATCATTCTCTCATTCACCGGAAAAGGAAGTGACAAAAGGAAACGAAAAATGCTTCGGTAACCACTCTCATACGTCAGCCCTAGTCGACCTACTCTGCCGTCGGCCCTAGCCGACTTACTCTGCCGTCGGCCCGAGTCGACCTACCTCATCCATTGGCCCTAGCCAACTTATATCGTCTGTCGGCCCTAGCCGACCTACCCTATCCATCGGTCTTAATCGACTAATTTCACTCCTCAAATTTAAATCAATTTGTTGCATCGAACAAACGCGAACCGAACCAGATCGTCTTTCGGTTCACCAGTCAAGGCTATTGCCCCACCTTGGGCCGAGCCAATGCATCCCTTGATTTTGAGATAAAAAATGGCCAAGCAGCGCCAACAAGCCATAAGTCGCTTAAGGTCAAGGCGAAATTTGGAGCGAAGGGCCGCCAAAGAGAAAACACGCAAATGGAAGCAAAAAGTTCATTCATTAAGCATCAGGCAGCGTTACAGAAAGCAAAACATAGGGGTGGCTCTTAAAGGCCGGGAACCACATCAGTTCTGGAAGAACCCTCAGTTACGTCCGCAGAGGCGTGACTCGATTCGCCTTTCTCTAATACCTTCGCCCCTTCGGCGACAGTCTGCGATCGTCCTTCAGAAGCTGTGGCTTCGCTGGGACCTGGGACGGCACTAAATTGGTATCGGAGGCATCGACGTACTCATCCTCCTCTTCTCCTTCGGACTCACCGGCATCAGGAGCTTCAGTATCCAGAAAAGAGAGATCCTATTCCGGGTGCTCGCTGGATATCTTGTCTTTGCACTCTTCCACTCCGAGTTGGAAGGCGTCAACACCGATTACATCCTGTTCCCCCTTGAGCATGGCAAGTTGCATCTCAGTCTCGACCATTTGGCTCCGCGATAGAGCGACCTGTCTCTCAGCCTCCGCGACTTGAGCCCGCAGAATAACGGTTTGCTCCTCGAACTCGCCGGCCTGCGCCTCGAGTTCTGAGCTCCTACTTCGGCTAGACACGAGCTCACCTTGCAAGGCACGATTGTCCAACCTTAACTTTGCCATCTGCGAAACCGAAATCAGTCGGCATCATAAGAAACCAACAAAAGAAGCTAAAAAGGGGGAAAGGGGGGATAAGATCGTACCTCCTCCTCTTGTCTGGCCAACCTTTTGGTCAGCTCCTCGGCCTCACCCCTGGCCCTTGTTCTATCAGCTCCAACCAACTCGACCCTCTCCTGAAGAGCGTTAATTCTCGAGTGCTTGCCTTCGACCTCTCCCCGGGTTTGGGATAGCTCGTTACTCAGCCGAGCTACCATCCCTTCGTGCCATTTAGCACTGACTCTCAAGTCAGCAATTTCGCCATCGCGCCGCTGTAGCTTCTCCTCTATTTCATTGAGCATTCTGGTCAGGCGCTTTCTCTCGTCGGCAGCCTCCTTTCCCAGCTGGCCCAAACTCTCATTATGTTCCCGCTGCATCGCCGCCACCTCCTCGAAATGCTTTGACTTAACTCTAGCCAGCTCCAAGCATGCGTCGTCATTCTTCGCCAGGAGTCCCTGCAACTCCTCCACTTTGCATTTTTGCTTAGACACTTCGGCTAGAGCGGCATGGTATGACGCCTTCATCCCCGCCAAGCTCCTGTTGCTAACGGCCAGGAGTTCCTCGAACTTCTCGGACACCTCTACTCATGATCGGAGTTCGACGTTGTCTCTCCTGGCCTGAACACTGGCCCCCGTCGCCAAACTCTGACGCCAGCACATCGCCCGAGAAAGCAAAACACTCTGCGGGACAAAAGATGAGTAAAAATATGTGAATAAGTCAACCAGAAATTATCCGCCACCCAAGAATGGTAACTCACCCGAGAGGCCTAGGCTCGTGTCATCTTCATGAGGGTCGGATTGTCAATATTGGGGAGAAGATGGATACTTTCGGCCACTCCCTGCTGCCCGAACGCGGAATCAACCAACTCCAGATCCGCAAACCTATCTGCCAAAGGATCCACATCCGGGTACAAGGCCGACCTCATTAAGGTAGAAAACGCCTCCTTAATACCCACGTTCGAGCTACTGGGCTAGCCATCTCCGCCCGAGGAACCAACCCGGGCGACCTCCGGCTGAGAAGCCTTCAACTTCCCAGCCTCTTCTATCAGAATCCTGGCTTGGGCTTCTTCGGACAATTCGGCCAACCCAAGCGCCAGCCTCCCCAAAATCCTTTTTGAAGGGGTCCCCATTGCATGACTCTTACCTTGCTGCGCTTCTTCTCCCGACCCGTCTTTTTCGGTCACAATCACCTGCGTGTCCTCCGCAGACTTCCCCGAGGCCTCTGTCCGGCCTGTTTCTTGACCCGCTACGGGCGGTCCCACATCGCTACCCCCAGACTCCTCCCAAACCTCTCCACCAGTGGCCACTCTCCCTTGCTCCCCCACTAGAGTTGGGAGTAAACCTGCGGCGGCAGAAGGCCCCGCAGAAGCGACAACTTCCGCCGAATCCGTCATCGGCTCATCTTTTAAAGGGGAGGCGGCCCAAGGAGCCGGTGGAATCTCATCTGAGCTATCTGATAGCTCCACCACGGGAGGACAAGGGATCTCAGTTATCCTCCTTAAATCCTCCTTCGCCCTCAGCGCTCCTATCGTGGTCGCTCCGACGTCCGGCGAGCTTCTTACGGAGGTATGAGCCCTTTTCTCGGGCCTACCTCTCTCCACGCCGCTGCCCTCCTCTGGACGCTTGCCTCTCTTCCTCTTGACGAGACTCGATAATGCCGACCTTTGGCTGCAAGAGCGGAACATATACAATTAAATTCAAACACGTTCGCCGGGGTAACACACAGCGGAGAAGACAAAAGAGAGAACTCACCTTGCGGGTCCAGAGGACTAAGCCCGGCCGCGAAAAGAGCGCCCTCCGATAGTAAATCGTTGGCCGAGAATACCTAGCCATTGCGGAGGATATCCAAATCTTTCTCCTCCCGCCCGGACAAAACTGGATGCGTCTCCGCATCCTGGACGAAATTTCTCCATTTCCGAGGAAAGTCGGAACCAATGTTCCCCTCGGCGATGACGAATCGGCTCTTCCATCCCTTTATGGAGGAAGGCTTGTCCACAATCATGTTGAAGGACCTCCGAGGCCCGATGTAGGGCCACTCTGATTTTCTTCTGGGTATCAGATGATAACAAGCACGGAAAAGAGGGAGAGTAGCGACAATCCGAATCTGGTGACACATTGAGATAAACCTGATGATGCTCCGCCAACTATTAGGGGCCACCATCGCCGAACAGATGTTGTAGTGTATCATGATTTCCTTCACCAAGGGATGAAAAGGAAACCGAAGGCCTGCCTTCAAACTGTCTTCATAGATGAAGACTCCATCCTCCAAATCTCACGAGACTCTATGTTCAGGCCCCAGCAATCGCAGGACGACGTCTGGGGGTATGCCATACCTCTGGCGAATCTTTCCTACATCCTCGGCAACGATCTCCGAAGCTACGTCGTCGGGGCTCATCGTCATCTTAGCCAGAAAAAGCACCAAGCGAAACGGCAAACGTTGCAAAGGATAGAACTCTTCAGGAAACAGAATGAGAGAATATCACAAATATATATAGCACTGCTATCGCTTTGCTTCCCCCCTAAGGAAGCCATCTTGAGAAGATGAGGCGCCTCACCGAGGCGTCCGGAACCGCCTCGACAAATGCCGCATTAATCGGGATTTTCTACGTGGTGTTTCCCCTATCGTCACCCCGGGAGGAGCCTTACCCACGAAGGCGTGATGACCTCACCGCATTAATTAAGACATCATTGCGTAGGCAGTCAAGTACGTGCACCCAAATACATGTCACGCCGCCTAGGCCTATACTCCCTATGCCCAAACCTACGCTTCAAACTAGGGAGTGGAGGGCATATGTTGGGGGGTAAAATCGTCATTGCATCAATATTCGTGCGAGGAGGCTAAGACCGACCCCATCCCTTCACCCACCAAGATATTCTCGAGCTTTCCATAGCTCGGCTCTCCCGAGCTTCCGTAGCTCGGCTCTCCCGAGCTTTGGTAGCCCGGCTCCCCCGAGCTTCGGTAGCCCGACTCTCCCGAGCTTCCGTAGCCCGGCTCCCCCGAGCTTTCGTAACCCGGCTCCCCTGAGCTTCCTTAACCCGGCTCTCCCGAGCTCCCATAGCCCGGCTCCCCCGAGCTGCCATAGCTCGGCTCCCCCGAGCTCCCTGTAGCTTGCTTCCCCCGAGTTTCCATGGCTCGGCTTCACTGAGCGATCCACGATCCAAAATTCACCTCCACGGAACCTGATGCGGGAGAGCCTAGGCCTATCGTAACAACATCCCAGGCAAGGAATCATATTGAGAAGTGGTCTAGAACCTACCACGGCTACTTGGGACCTACACACCTACCAGATCTCAAGCCTTCAAGGAGCTCTCCTAGCCGTCGATCCCCTAACAAATAAGATATGGATCCCAACGGCCCGATTCGATCCATCTCCGTATCCTAACAATCTTCGAACCTTCCAGAAGGCGCTCAAGATCCAGGTGACAACCTATAATATGACACTCCCAGATTCCCTCAGGTATGCGCTCACTCTCATACTCACTCTCCTGCTCTCGCTAGCTGTTCGTCGGTGCTCTTCCCTCTGGAGTTCCCGATCGGCCGCCCTTGGAGAGACTCCCTAGAGAGATCCACCTCCCTGTTTTCTGATTGATCGCTGATTTCCTTCCACTGACTTGAGCGTCGGAGGGTCTTCCGCGGAGGGCCACCCCCAACGCCTCTCGCGCGAGGACTTGTGTGCAGGTCCGCCCCAGGAGATCGACTGCATCCGAGTTGGAGGACGGATCCCGACGGCAACACTTAGAGTCCTTATATTATTTATAGGCGAGTCGATCAAGACTTGCGATAAATGGGAGTTATAACTAGAGTGGTACATAATGTTTGATATTTTTTCATTTCAAATGAACAAACTAGACTTGAGTGTGTTAATGGTTTTATCCCTATTATACAGATGCAAAAAATCACAATGAATGGTGAGAATTTGGCTCTTAATTTTTCTTGTCATGTCATGCAGTGGACAACGGTGCTCTCATCATTTGCTGCTTGCCGAAAAGGCCTCATCATTCTTCACTGCACAAAGTTCTGAGTCCCGTGATGTCGTTTGAGCTCGATTTTAGGATAACTCTCTCCATTCACTCCCTCAATTTGCTTTTGAATATGCTTTTTTGTCTCTTCGATAGACATCTTTGTTCACTTCTGCTTTAATGAGGATGAAAAAGGGAAAAGAGAAGGGAGCTATTCTTCATTCTTTCATGCCATGGTGAACAAACTAAAAAAAATGGGCCCTATTTCAACAAACTGACTTACACTAAGCGTATGGTACTGAACGAAAACTCAATAAGGAAGGCATACCGAATTTGAGTATTGGGCATACCAACACAATACCAACTGTAGTAGCGATATAGGATCCAGTATTAAGATGACAAACTTTGATATAAGATCAGTACAACGGGGTTCAACATTGATTCCAGACTAGTGGGTTAGCGTTAATCACTGCATTCCTTCCTCCATTATAAACACCTTCCAAATCCAATAAGAATTGATGGGGTAACATGCAAAGAGAGAGAGAGAGAGAGAGAAGCAGCATGATGGTGGATTCATGGGCTGAGTCAATGTAATGCACATAGGATGGGAGGATTGTATGTATCAAGAAAGACAACATAAGCTTCAAGAGGAGCAGAGCTGGGGGAAAATCTGAGTCATGATTTAAGTCAGATTTTGTAATTTTGTTGAACATTAACCACACAATTATAACTCAAATGACAAAAGGCAAGCGTACCTCAATAAAATAGCCAGCCATATGGACATTCATGATCATGACTAGTTAAAAGGAAACAATGTTGATGGAAAGCATGCATATTTGATTTCCTAATTTTACAGTCATTTATATTGTTTAGTGAAAAAGGTTGCTTTTACAGTCATTTAAATTGTAAAGACATGCATGCCTTTCAACAGAGAAACCCACTGAACCTAAATTTCTACTACAACTAATATAGAAATAAAATATTTAAATAATTCAAATAAAGAATACTTAAATCTAATACAAAAAAAAAATCCACAAAATGCACCAAACAAAATAAGTATAACTAAAAAGATTACAGAACCTCATTTAACTTTTAACAAGACTAGAAACTATAGCTGTTAGAACTTAGACTCAGTCGTTTCTAGTGCTGCAAATTGATACCTCCAACATGAACCCTTTTATACAAGACATCTAAGCTTCAAGTCAAAGAAGGAGCGATAAAATACAGAAAACAAGTAAAATAAGTTTCAACCAGGATAACTGCTATAATAATAATGTGTTGAATGCAAGATAATCATACTGATTATTTTGATACTTTGCTATATAACCAAAGCCACACATTAGTTACAGTGTGAACTTGCAGACCTTATGATTCTTTGCAAGATAATGATCAATTATATCCTTTTCCCTCAAAAAAAAAAAAGATCAATTATATCCTAGTTGGAAGTAACTGCACCAATTAGCATCGGTCCATATTACAAGTCCACAAACATCATGTCTCCCAAAGTTTGTAGCTTTGGTGCCAGCGAATGTTCATCGCTCATGCCAATAATAAGGGATCTTTTCTTCATTTATCTGAAAATTTGTGAATCTAGATCTTCATTATGACAATACAATCCCATTGGAATGTTTGTATCTTTCATCATAAACAACATATCATGAAAACTGAGCATAATGAGGATCTAGTAAGATGGGACAAGGGGCGTCATCTTCACTTCCATATGGTTACTAGATTTTTTTAAAAGAAAAGATATTGTCAAAATGTTTGGTAACACATCCCTTGAATCTAAGCAAACAAAATCCCATGTAAATCATGTAAACATTACGTACTTTCATCACTGTCATGCACAAAAGATCACATAGAAAAAAATAAATAATGAAAGAAAAAACTATGCATCAGAGTATGATACCTTACCAAGTCCATAAAAAGTTGACAGTAATTTCATGATAATTAATTGCAACAGATGCAATTCAAATTCCTTCTATGATGGTTAAATATTTATTTTATCCAATTTCAAACCTTAAAAAATAAAGACGAAAGTATGCAAATGAGATAAGGTGAAAAACATTCAAAGAACCGGCAATTCAAGTAGCTAGTTAGCAGTCTTCCCTAGAAAGGCACACTAAATCCAACATGGAAAATTAAACTTCGCTCTAGTCAACCTTACTATATCTTAAGGAACCATAAATCTTAGCCAATTGAATCTAGTACCAAGAAAACCTTAACCTTCTATAACTTTTCTAACAATGGTGGAATTCTCTACCTAAAAATAATAAATTTTGTACATATACATACTATAAGCCACTGATTTGGGCATCAAGTGAAATATCACATCTAAATAAATTCATCAAAAATTCGTCAAAATAAGCAAATGCCTCTTATGTATGTTAATCAAATCAAAACTATTTCTGCCTCGTTATTATCCAGCTGTGTTTTCATGGTTTTGACAGAGATCTTTTGCCACACTATAAGCCTTGCTTGGCTCATTATGCAGATGCTTCCCTTTAGAGGAACATGATCAACTTTGGATCTTCTGTATAATCCTTGGAGAATTAGCTTAGCAGTTATTCTCAAAATTAAAATCACAATGTTAGCACCTAGCATAGCAAGGTGCACAAAGAATTGAAGAAACCTTTAATTTACTAACAAAAAGAATAATTTGTCATTAACTAAAATATTTTTCTTAAAGACTATGACTAATTAGAGTGTTTTAATCTAGTTAAACAAGTTTCAGATGTGACTAGAAGACTCGGTATTTTTTTAGCATATACTAACATATTCAATTTGCAAGCGCATTTGGATGTAAACTCCTGTAGTAAGCCAATATGGGTCTAGGAGTGCAACTCAGCAAATTAGTAGAATATTATTTAAACAAGAAGAGATCTATTCTTACTACATATCCATTATTAATACTGTGACTACCTGAAGTTGAACCGGGTCATCAATGTAAAACGAAGATGCAGGATTTGACAGTCTATGATATTGTCTAGGCAAGGGTACTAGTCAGATTACATTGGTAATGGTAATGCAAAAATCACACACAAAAAAAGGAGAGCATCCCCATTTGAAGCACAGAAGGCCAATCTATCATTATATTATCACCAAAGTGATAAAACAAAAAATTAATCCAACAACGAAAATGCACAAAGATTGGCATTAATAGCAACTCCACCCTAGCAATCAGCATAATCTATTGCAATGTACTTACACATGATAGCGATTTATCATGAGAAACTCCTAGAGAATTCATCATTATGACTTAGGAGCTCGGTCAATAACACTTGCTGTGCGAAACAAGCTTCAGATTGGATGAGAAAAACTAACCTGAGTGAGAAGGGTCTCATAAGTTGGGAGCCTCAATCATCCTTGGTTCCACCACTTCCAGTCAGCAGACTCACCTACCAGGGAAATAAAGAATTAAACATAAACATCCTAGATTATCAAGACCACGGTTTCAAATCCTGGCAGGATGTCTTGTGGAACACCGAGATGGGTTCCATCTCAAGTGGCTAGATAGGACCATCCTATCATTCTCCTAGCATCCCAATCGGTGCATCTTGAGACATCCATGTCTCAAGTGTCAGGACGGTGGCCCATCTAATTGTATGAAAAAATCGAAACAACCTTATCCCATGGGATTAAAACCTTGATCAAGACACTGCATGATGAAAGAAATTAAAACATACAAATCCATCCTTAGATATGTCAATGAGCTGATAGTCAGTACAATTAACATGAGGAACCTGCAAACAAAAGAGAAATCAATATAGAAACCATTATTAAAAACATGAGATCATATTAGTTAAAGGATTTGCTCAAGTCACAGTTGTGAGATGAGGGCACAATATCTTCAAGCTTCTTTCCATTGAAGATGTCTATGCCAACAAAGTGGCATGGCCATGCTTCCCAGTCTTTGAGGTTGAAACTTCCACTGCCTATTGCAAACATCACAAAGCAATTTGATCCATAATGCGGATAGAAAGAAAGGGGAAAATTAGATAATGGGCAAAAGAAAAAAAAACAAAATCACCATTCATATTCACCTTTCATCCATATCTCATTCACTAACGTAGTAATCCAACAGAAATGTATTGAACATCAAAGAAAGTATTCCACAGTATAACCCAGGAACATCTATAAAGGGGAAAATTAGATAATGGGCAAAAGAAAAAAAACAAAAATCAACCATTCATATTCACCTTTCATCCATATCTCATTCACTAACGTAGTAATCCAACAGAAATGTATTGAACATCAAAAGAAAGTATTCCACAGTATAACCCAGGAAACATCTATATAGAACAGTACTATGCTCAACTAAAGGGCATTCAATATGTTTAACAGACTTACAAATTTTAAAGTTCATAGCTCACGATAACCAAGATTGACTAATATACAAGACAGTGGTTATGATGCTCCAGGCTACCTATCACTGATTCCCAAAGTATTATAAGTAGATGTTCCCACTGCAATTCTTGAAAAATTAAATTGCTAAAATCTACCAATGCAGAATTATAATATTAATATCAAGAATATTTTGTTTTTTTATGAAAAGGCCAATTAGAACTCCATGGATTCAATTTGCTCTCAAAGTCAGCATTTTTTTAAAAAAAATAAATAAATGGAACTGCCCTAAGGAAAAGTAGACAGTGAAGAAGACAAAACAGTCAAAGCAAGTTGATCAAACCACCTAAATAATCAATCTTAAAATTTAACTAGTAGATTAGAATAAATTTAAATATTAAAATAAGTTCAATCCTAGTAGTATTACTAAAATATTCAAAATCTCTTGGTCAAAATGAAGTTTTTTTTCTGAATTTCCGAAGCTAGCTCAAATTGCTGTTTAGTTCCACGCTACATATGCCAGTGTTTTCCACACAACAGCCAGTCACCCCCAAACTTCAATGACAAATCCCACGAGAAAAACCTTGTCACGATATGTAAATCAAGCCAAACCATCATCCACAAGAATGAACGCACCTCATGGAGAGAAGCTCGCAAAGACTATGCTACAAAACAAACGAAAGAAAGTTCATCGGAAATTCACATCCCAGTCCATCAAAACAAAGAGAACCCTGCCAGAACTAATACTGAAATGAAGAGAAAATGAACAAAGATCGAGGATAGGAGAGACCACTTCGAATCGGCACTGACCTTGCAGGGTCTCCCTTGATCACTATATACCCGTTCTTGCAGATTGTTCCAGCCTGCTGAGGAAAGGTCTTGGACGCTCCCGCATCAGCCTTCGACTCGAAGTGGTGCTCCTCATCCGACATCGCTCCCGATATCAAAATCTACCGCGCTACGAAGACTAAGATGATGATAATAATAATAATAAAATCAGAATCAATAAATCATCAAGAAAAGCCAAGAAACCAGTATCGATCGAACGAGAAAAGCCTAGCTAATATCAGAAATTGACGGAGGCGAAGTAGAGAAGAGAGAGGAGAAGAATTGGGGTCAGGGTTTGGTTACCTTTCTTTAGGAGAGAGGGGGGAGCAGGCCTGGATTCCGCCAGAGGCCAAGGGCTTCCATTAACTCGGCCTAAAGAAAAGTTTTTGTACACCGCCCTCAATGCAGCAAGTCTTGCTACACCGCATCTCCTGATTGGTCTACGTGGATCTTATGTGGCTGACGATATAGAACGATATGGTTCTGTTAAGATGTTACATTCTGATCGTGACGACCATTAAAAGTGCTTCGCCTTTATTTAAAATTATTGTGCAAACAAAAATGCCCTTTTCCCTCCAACCTACTTCTATCGCCATTTTTTCTTAGATTTCATCTGTGCAAGAAAAACTCTTTCTTCCCCCTCGCTTTGGCTTTCGGATGCTAAGGAATCAGTCCAAGGTTTGAGCAAGATTATGAACCCTCGCTCTAAGGAGTCTGGTCAAAGAAATATTTCAGCTTCGAGGCTGGAATACCTGGCTACTGAAGTCTTTGTACAAAAACTTCTGGAAGAAATGTCATCTACAGCACGAAGTAAAAAGTTCTTATTCCCACCTCTTTGTAAAGCTCCTTTATTACACCAATTATTTTTTCTCGTTAGAGGTAGTTAATGTGTGACCAAACCGTTTAACGCGCGGGTAACTTCCTTAGAACAAAACAGTTATGACATTCTGAGAGTCATAACTGTTTAGAGTTTACTGTTGTATAACTTATAAACTGGGGTGTCGTCAGAGTGTTTTGGTGGCCTATATTCCCCATTATTTTCTGTCCATATAGCTCTAGTTACAAACCTACGACACCCGTGTTCTAGGGTGTTATCATAAAAGCTACGATACCCCAGATTTACTGTTAAGAGACTGTAGTTACAAGCCTGCGACACCCGTGGTTATAACTGACCATGGAGAGACAATGGGAATGGATATAAAGAAGAGGAGAAGAGGGGGGAGGGGCTTCTATGGAGGGCCAAGAGGAGAAGAGGAGGGAGCGACTCCCCAGTTTAAACCTTAAGAGTCCCGGAACGGGTGTCATTGCCTTAAAGCTAGGGTGTCGTCAGATGAGAGCTGGGGTGTCGTCACCTTAAAGGTAGGGTGTCGTCGCTCTAAAGCTAGGGTGTCGTAAGAGCCTAAGTCGGGGATGTCGTCGGTCCCCGCCTTAACATTCTCCGCACAGATGTCATCGCGCTAAAGCTAGGGTATCATCGGATGAGAGCTGCAGTTCGTAACAGCCTAATTCGGAGATGTCATCGGTCCCCGCCTTAACAGTCCCGACACGGGTGTCGTCGCCTTAAAGCTAGGGTATCGTCGCGCTAAAGCTGGGGTGTCGTAAGAGCCTAAGTCGTCGGTCCCCGCCTTAACAGTCCCCGCACGGGTGTCGTCGCCTTAAAGCTAGGGTATCATGCGCTAAAGCTGGGGTGTCATAAGAGCCTAAGTCGTCGGTCCCCGTCTTAACAGTCCCCACACGGGTGTCGTCACCTTAAAGCTAGGGTGTCATCGTGCTAAAGCTGGGATGTCGTAAGAGCCTAAGTCAGAGATGTCGTCATCTTAAAGCTAGGGTGTCGTCCGATGAGAGCTGGGGTGTCGTAACAGCCTAATTGTGTTGTCGTATTTCTTCAAGTGAGGTGTCATATTTTTTTAACCTTCGTGTCCTAATGCTTTATCAGGATATATTGACAGCTAAATCTAGGATATCATTGTTCACGATTGTGTGTCTATATTTCCATAGACGATGCTGAAATTATAGATCGGAAAGAAATCGAGCATACTCCCGATCATGCTCCTTCGGTCTGGCAGCAAACACAAAAGTTACTAAATTTTTTTTTATTCATCACACAAAGAAAGATAAGAAGAAAAGAAAGAAAAAAAGTATAGGAGCCCTCACTGGGGCTTGTTATCTTCTCCAAGCGCTGCCGAGCTCCCCCATGCTGCGGGGCTAACTCGGCGATCTGGCGCTGGAGGGACGCTACTTGCCCTCCAGCCGGCTGTTGGCCCAATGTAGGAGCTTGATGTCTCTCATTGAAATGGCCAGGTATTGCTCGGCCGCCCTGTGGAGTCGCTTGCAGTTTGCAAGCGACGACGCAAAGACTTTCCCATCGATGGTTACCGTAGTGCGGCTCCGATGGGGCCCCCATGGCCACTGACGCCGCTGCTTGGCACTTCCATCAATCACCCCTCACCTCCAGAAGCCATCTCAGTATCCAAAAATTTTGGAAGATCAGCTGGAAAGGTGATTAACAATGGCATTCCCCCATCCATATTTAAGCTCCTCCTGGCGGGTGTTTGATTGCCCGAGCTATCAGCTCCGGCGCCCCTATCGTGGAAACTCGCCCGTGCCACCATCTCAGTGGGCGCTCACAGGAAACAAAGGGTTGCGCCCCCCTCGCTGAGTTTCGGATGATGGGGAACAGAAACCATTACTGAAGAGAGTGTCGGGAAACCAAATACACGGTTACTGTAGTAAGCTTTACGACGTCCCAAGAGGAAACCTCACGATACCCCAGGAGGAATTCGGTAGAAAATCCTTTGCGACACCCCAGTTGAAACCTCACGACACTCTAGCACAATGATACGACACCCGTGCTTATAACTAACCACAGAGAGAATCCCACGACACCCCAGGATTTTTGGCCAAAAATCCTTCACGACACCCCAGTTGAAACCTCGCGACACCCTAGCACAAATGCTACAACACCCGTGCTTATAACTGACCACGGAGAGAATCCCTGCGACACCCTAGGATTTTTGGTCGAAAATCCTTCGCGACACCCTAGTTGAAACCTCACGACACCCTAGCACCAATGCTACAACACCCATGCTTATAACTGACCACGGAGAGAATCCCCGTGACACCCCAGGAGGATTTCGGCCGAAATCCTTTGCGACACCTCAGTTGAAACCTCACGACACCCTAGCACCAATGCTACGACACCCGTGCTTATAACTGACCATAGAGAGAATCCCCGCGACACCCTAGGAGGATTTCGGCTGAAAATCCTTCGCGATACCCCAGTTGAAACCTCACGACACCCTAGCACCAATGCTACGACACCCGTGCTTATAATTGATCACGGAGAGAATCCCTGTGACACCCTAGGAGGATTTCGGCCAAAAATCCTTCGCGACACCCCAGTTGAAACCTCACAACACCCTAGCACCAATGCTACGACACCCATGCTTATAACTGACCACGGAGAGAATCCCTGCGATACCCCGGAGGATTTTGGCCGAAAATCCTTCGCGACACCCTAGTTGAAACCTCACAATACCCTAGCACCAATGCTCGACACCCATGCTTATAACTGACCACGGCGAGAATCCCCGCGACACCCAGGAGGATTTCAGTCGAAATCCTTTGCGACACCCCTGTTGAAACCTCATGACACCCTAGCACCAATGCTACAACACCGTGCTTATACTGACCATGGAGAGAATCCCCGCGACACCCTAGGAGGATTTCAGCCAAAAATCCTTCGCGACACCCAGTTGAAACCTCACGACACCCTAGCACCAATGCTACGACACCCATGCTTATACCTGACCACGGAGAGAATCCCCATGATACCCCAGGAGGAATTCGGCTGAAAATCCTTCGCGACACCCTAGTTGAAACCTCACGATACCCTAGCACCAATGCTATGGCACCCGTGCTTATAACTGACCACAGAGAGAATCCCCGCGACACTCCAGGAGGATTTCGGCTGAAAATCATTCGTGATCCCCAGTTGAAACCTCACGACACCCTAGCACCACTCTTATGACACCCGTGCTTATAACTGACTACGGAGAGAATCCCAGCAACACTCCTGGAGGACTTCAGTCGAAAATCCTTCGCGACACCCCAGTTGAAACGTTACGACACTCTTGGTAAAACTTATGACACCACTACGATAATTTAAACTTGACGGGAATTTTGACGTCACCCTAGTTGTAATTCGACGATACCCTAGTAACTCAGCTATGCCATCTTTTCGAGAAAGTTGCATACGTGGCCGGTTCCTATGGGTTTGCGTATCGGCGATATGATTGTGGCGCTCCTGGTGTCCTTTCATATTTCTCTGAGGTCGGCATAAAAAAATTTCTGAACCCTAGAGGTCCTTCGTTTGTTGCTCGAGAAGCCATCGGTGTTCTGAATTTTTTTCATAGTTCTTTCTTCCATCTACTTCATTCATGGAGATGAGTGCTTTCGTTTTTGGATGAAGACAGTGAACAAAGAAGAAACCAGAAGGAGAAAATAGTGAAACAGAGCAAGGACATCGTTTTCATTCGAATGAGGATGCGTCTCCTTCAGGTATGTTTATCCCTTTGTTAAGATATTATGACATCCTCTCTTAAAATGTCATGACACCCTAGTTCATACATAATGGCACCCAGCTGACTAGTATGTTTTACCCCCTATTTCAGATGACATGAAAATTATTCCAGTCCCCTGAGTGAAGGCTTTCCAGCTGTTTAAGAATAGTTGCAAGCCCGCCATATACGTTCAGAAGGTTTGAAAGATGGGGTTTACCGGACAGCATATAAACTTATTTGAAGGACCCCATTTGGTGCCTTCATCGACATGTAGACTTTCATAGTCGATGGACGACTACTAGTAGATATCATAAGATGTCACAGTGGAGGCGACGAGTTCATTTTCTATGGCAAGCTGGTTCTATTCAGTGCCGACGAAGTCGCACTTATTCTTGGCCTTCCAGCTCATGGGAAGAAGATCGACACCTCCAGCCAGTTGTTCAACGGAAGGTTGTTCAGACGATTTGGCCAGGGTTTAGATCTTCATTAAGAAGGTTTGGAGAAGTTAATTTTCCAACTCCGATCATCTAAGGTACAGGAAGATGTCAAGGACATCGTCAGACTTTGGATCGCCTACATGTTTGCCATGTTTTTGGCTCCAAAGTCTAATCAGAGATGTCCACGGTATCTCATCCAGCACTTGGATGACTTAAGTCAGCTGGATAGGATCGACTGGGCTTCAACATTCAAGGAGCTGATTGTTCTGGCTCTCCCAGAAGTAGCTTCTTGTTTGCATTCCGAGGAGCCGGTCCACTCAAAGAGAGCACAAAAGGTTAGGAGGCAGCCTACCCTATTCGGATGCTCGGCAGTGCTGATGGTAAGATTATTGAGATGCAGAAATAGTGTCTTTAGTATAATTTCTTTGTTAATATTATTTTTTTATATCCAAAAAATTATCATGCTCAGGCGTGGTTCCTGGAGCATACATCAATGAGAGCACCAGCATATCCTGATAAACTGCCCTGGCTGTTGAAGTGGTATGATAACCAAATGAAGATCCAGTCGGTTCGGGTTGCTAACATACAGCCTCACGACTTGGTAAGCTAATACATTACTTCATTGCTCTGACCATATTTTTCTACTTAATGTGTTAATATTTTTACTTAATATTAATTTATTTATGTCTTGCTTTACAGTTGGAAGGAGCTACTGTACCACTGTCAGAGGAGCGCTGGCTTCTTAGTCAACAGACAGTAGCATCGCCTGAACCAACAGAGCGCTGCAAAAGCTGTGCCGAGTTGAGGATTGAATTGGCCTGCATTAAGGATCAACTCGATGAGCTCAGGCACAGGCTGTCCATTGCTGAGAGCCTCCTCAGTTCCATGCTCAGAAAGGAAAGCAATGCAATAAATGAGGAGGACAAGGGACGGGAAGATAGAGGAGGGGCTTTCCCTGGACTGTCTTCTCGAGCCTGTTAAAGGAAATACTGAGGAGAATAAGATGGAGGATGAGAATAAGATGGATGAGGACCAAGAGGAGAAAGATTGGAGGGGGAATCCCTGGATGATAAAACAGCATGAGATTGAAAATAAAGAGGAGGAGAAGAGCAGAGAGGGGCATTCTACGGAGGGCCAAGAGGAGTCCAAATCCGATAAGAAACTTGGCACCCCTGCTCTAAAGGATGATGATGTTGACATAGAAATTGTTGGAATGCCTTCTCTTGTTAGGAGGGTTAAAAAAGAGCCGAGGAAGCGAAAGGCATCCAAGGTCAGAGGAGATTCTTATGAGACAGCCCATCCTAGAAAGTCGTCGAAGACAGTGGCCACATCAAAGCCAAGCACAACGGTCGAAGATGACCAAATTATTATAAAAATTTTTTTGAGCGAACGACTAACCGACGTGACCATGTACACCAATAAGTTAGGTGGCGTTGTAACAAGGAAAGGTCTTCGGGATCTCATTAACAAGAATATGATAATAGATGATGTAAGTATCTCAAGAAACCTTTTCTAGTTGTTAATTTTAGAATTATATTAATCGGTTTACATTCCATTGGCAGATAATTGATGCCGGCCAGGAGTTTTTGATGAGCAACTGGACAGAGCATCCGGACCGATACCATAAGTGCATCTTTGCATCAGTTTTTGTAGCTGCTATGTGTCTGAATTCTCCATTAACACCTCATGAACTCGCTGCATCATCAGGGGCTTCGATATTTGATGATGTATCCTGTAATACCCGGTTCAAACGAACCAGATCTGGTTCAGATGAACCAGGCTTGGTTCAGATGAACCAAGCTCCTGACTTTTGGGTTCCCCGGACTAACGCTTCGCTCCAGGCGAAGCGTTTAGCCTTTCGGGAAACCCCTGATCCGAGGCACTGCTCAAGTGATTAAATAGGAAGGATAACTCTCGGATTTAAGTGTTATTATGACATTTAAGTTCCCTGTATGCCGCTTGGATTCTCGAGTCGCGTCTGATGGGTTTTATTTGGTGTTATTATGACATTTATTCTCGAGTCCTTGGGCTGAAGAGTTGCGAAGGGGAATTATTTATTTGACGGAGGGGGGGGACTCCCTCCATCCTGGCGTCCGCGTCCCCTCCAGTAATTCTCTGCCCATCCTCTTAGTGCTAGAGAGAGAGAGTTGCCATGAGAGACAAAAGAAGATAGAGAGAGAGAGAGAACCAGAGAGAGAAAGAGAACCAGAGAGAGAAAGAGTCAGCAAGAGAGAAAGAGTCAGCAAGAGAGAGAGAGAGAACCAGAGAGAGAAAGAGTCAGCAACAGAGAGAGAGAGAGATCGTGAGAGGGGGAGATGAGGAACCGGCCCATCCCCTTGGTTCAGGCCCGGCGGCGTGCTCGCCGCCGCGCCGGGCCTGATACCTGGCCGGCGACCCCGCCGGCGCCGGGGGAGGCGTCCGGCGGGGTAGTGGTGGAGAGAGATGAGAGAGAGGGCCAATTGGCCCTTCTCTCTCACGGTGGCGAACCGGCCGGATGCCCAGACTTTATCATTGTGGTGTGTAAGGAACCATAGGTTCGTTGGAGCTTCTATAAAGTGGATTCATATGTTGATGTAACCCCTGTAATACTTATGTGTAGGGCTTGTAGCCCAAATCTTTAGTTATGGATTGTATTAAAGACATGGACTTGAATAATATATAGGTTATTGCTTTTATTGAACTCAGTGTCATGTTGCGGGACGCCTTGCGTGCCCGGCACGCGGCGGGTTGTCACCCTAGCTCAAAATTTTTGGGTCTGGGCGTGACAGCTTTTATGGTATTATATCATATGTGCAAGGCGTCCCGCAACATGACACTGAGTTCAATAAAAGCAATAACCTATATCATTCAAGTCCATGTCTTTAATACAATCCATAACTAAAGATTTGGGCTACAAGCCCTACACATAAGTATTACAGGGGTTACATCAACATATGAATCCACTTTATAGAAGCTCCAACGAACCTATGGTTCCTTACACACCACAATGATAAAGTCTGGGCATCAAGCCCTACACATATATAATATTGGGGCTACAACAAAATAATGATCTGGCTTATTTAATAGAAGATCCATCACCCCAAAATCCATCTTCAACCTCGTGGCTCTGATAAAAACATTGTAAGGATTTTGTGAGCTTACACTCAGTAAGTAAACCATGTTATACAGTCCAATCATAGCATAGCAATCAATAAGCATATAAATAATCGCATGCATAAACATTTCACAAATATTCAAACATGTAATGTAAATAAACTCATCATTGTTATATTATATCATAGTGTCCCAAGGCCCTGCAATGCCCCATAACAAAGGAGAGCCGCGGCGGCACATATAATATATTCATTCTTTTGCATTCACAATCACTCCATTATGCAATGTAAGTATTATATCATGCGTGTCCCACGGCTCTGCAATGCCTCATCTGAGCACATCCTCTAGATGTGTATGGCCATAGCAAAGGAGAACCGCGGGCGGCACTTATGAATATAATACCAATCATTTGCATCCATAATTGCTCAATTATACTTTATAAGTAAACCCACTATTTATACTCTCAATGGTAACTGTAAATGTGACCCACGGCCCTGCGATATCTCAATAGTGTACCAGCCAGCATTCCCTTAAAGCATCCCCCTACTGAAAGGTCAAGATACCAGGGTCACGCCAATAATGTATCAACAAGCATTCCCTAGAAGTATCCCCCTACTGAAAGGGTCAAAATACCAGGGTCATGCCAATAATGTATCACCCAGCATTCCCTAGAAGTATCCCCCCCTACTGAAAGGGTCGGAATACCAGGGTCATGCCAATAATGTATCACCCAGCATTCCCTAGAAGTATCCCCCCCTACTGAAAGGGTCAGAATACCAGGGTCATGCCAATGTTGAAATCCATCAGAACACGTCCTCTAGACGTGTGTGTGGTACGACAGGATAAAGGAGAGCCATGGCGACACATAACATACCTCACATCACATCAATACATCAATACATCAATCATGTAGTAAACAGTGGATTATACTTACTGAACAATTGCATTTCTCATGCATAGCAACTGCATCTCTCATGCATCATGCACAATAACTGCATCTCTCATGCATCATGCACAATAACTGCATCTCTCATGCATCATGCATAATAACTGCATCTCTCATGCATCATGCATAATAACTGCATCTCTCATGCATCATGCATAATAACTGCATCTCTCATGCATAGCAACAGCATCTCACATGCATAGCAACAGCATCTCACATGCATAGCATCCACACATGAACTCATAGTATTCATCTACTTACACAATTAGCCAATAGCAATTCACAATTTAACTATGCATATCCTGAAATAACTTATTTAATAAACTGATAACTGGCTTACTTACCTCCACACGCAATCCAACAGATATATCATCTAATCAGATGTCGGGATACCTACAGGATTATTTTACACAATTAAATGATTAAAATCTGGATAATGAAATGATTTCTAAGACTCTACCCTGATCAATCCACGGGTCCAACTTCGGACTCGAATATCTCTCACCATACTCACTCAAATGGGGAAGTAAAAATATCCTTAGAAACTAGAATTAACCAAATTCTAGCCATATTTTTATTTTCTATTTTTCGGCCCGTTACAGGGCCCAAAACTCAGCCCCAAAACCTCTCGCCGCACGGCCCAATAGGGCCCAAACTAGGCCGGCCCAGCCGGCCCACTCTAGCCCTTGATCCCCGCTCCCCTGTTTCGCCCGAAACAGGGGACAGCCTCCGGCCGGCGGCCAGGGCCGCCGCCGGCCTAATTCCGTCCGGCCCGGCCACCGGAGACCGGGCCGGAGCCGGCCGCCGCCGCGGCCGGCCTCCTTCCTCCCCCTCTCTCTCCCAATTTCTCTCCCTCTCTCTCCTTCTCTCCGCGGGCCTGATACCACGCCGGCGGTCTCTCCGGCAATTTGGAGGCAATCCGGCCACCATTGGCCGGACCGGAGACGGCTGCCTCCACCGCCAACCACCTCCAACAATCCATTCTCTCCAATTCTTTAATTCTATTTGAATTTGATGCTTTTCCTTCTTCCCGTCCGCACGGCTCTAACCGTGCCGGCGGCACGGCCGGCCACCTTGGCCGGCCGGACCTCCACCGGACGCTCGCCCGGCGCCGGTGGAGGCGACAGGCCGATGCTCGGGCCCGGAGAGGCGGCGAGCACGCCGCCGGGCCCGAACCAACCGGCGGAAGCCGGTTCGCCACCGTGAGAGAGAAGGGCCAATTGGCCCTCTCTCTCATCTCTCTCTCCACCACTACCCCGCCGGACGCCTCCCCCGGCGCCGGCGGGTCGCCGGCCAGGTATCAGGTCCGGCGCGGCGGCGAGCACGCCGCCGGGCCTGAACCAAGGGGATGGGCCGATTCCTCATCTCCCCTCTCGCGATCTCTCTCTCTCTGTTGCTGACTCTTTCTCTCTGGTTTCTCTCTCTCTCTTGCTGACTCTTTCTCTCTTGCTGACTCTTTCTCTCTCTGGTTCTCTTTCTCTCTCTGGTTCTCTTTCTCTCTCTGGTTCTCTCTCTCTCTCTATCTTCTTTTGTCTCTCATGGCAACTCTCTCTCTCTTTAGCACTAAGAGGATGGGCAGAGAATTACCTGGAGGGGACGCGGACGCCAGGATGGAGGGAGTCCCCCCCCTCCGTCAAATAAATAATTCCCCTTCGCAACTCTTCAGCCCAAGGACTCGAGAATAAATGTCATAATAACACCAAATAAAACCCATCAGACGCGACTCGAGAATCCAAGCGGCATACAGGGAACTTAAATGTCATAATAACACTTAAATCCGAGAGTTATCCTCCCTATTTAATCACTTGAGCAGTGCCTCGGATCAGGGGTTTCCCGAAAGGCTAAACGCTTCGCCTGGAGCGAAGCGTTAGTCCGGGGAACCCAAAAGTCAGGAGCTTGGTTCATCTGAACCAAGCCTGGTTCATCTGAACCAGATCTGGTTCGTTTGAACCGGGTATTACATCCTCCCCTCCTTATAAAATTTGGCCTCGAAATTGGTATACTATAAATCTCAAAAGTCAACAATCTTAAATAAATAATTTACCTTCAATTAATTATGGATACCCTCGATTTAATTTCATCCTCCAGCTCCCAAGAAGCCTCTCTCTCATATCTCTCATAGTGATTATTCCACTGAACTTTGACAGAAGGAATACTACACCATCTCATAACTTAATCCTTGCTGTCCACGATGTGTATAAGATGATCACCATAGGCCAATTCCTTCTTAAACTAAATCGGTTCAAGTTCTAACACCTAACGGCTCCTCAGTCATAAAGATATGAACTCATTGAACACCCCAAAGAATAATGAAGACAGTGCTAAGTTATAAGCCACCTCCTTTATTTTGATCAAAATCTCAAATGACCCAATGTTTTGTGACTCAAGTCACCTCTAACACAGACCTCATAACATCATTGGCTAGCAAAACTTCCAAATGATCTTTAACATGAAATTTCAAATCTTTCTTTTATCATTAACATAACTTTTCTATTAACTTT
>UESW01003168.1:0-22496 GCA_900491605.1 Calamus simplicifolius | reverse complement strand
AGCGAGCCATAACTAATTCCTGGTAAATTGGATGTGGTTAATATCATCATAAACTAATGTATCAGGTGTCTCTAAGTATAATGTCATCAAAATATGTTCTCTAGAGTCATAAGTTCTCTACCTGTTATCATGTCAATATGTCCGTGTCCCTAGAGTCATAACCATTATCATGTCAATATGTCCGTGTCCCTAGGGTCATAACCATTATCATGTTAATATGTCCGTGTCCCTAGGGTCATAACCATTATCATGTCAATATGTCTGTGTCCCTAGGGTCATAACCTAAGCTCTGATACCATAAAATAACGACTCGGGCCCATGGGTCCGTTTCGTTACAAGAAAGCAAGACGGACAAGGTCCACACCAACTTGGGCCACCACAGCCCAAAAAAGGATCCAATTGGTGCCTTGTCCTTCTTGCTTAACCGGTTATAAACCACTCAACCAATTCCTAATTTTCCAATGTGGGACTATTGGAAGGGCATCACATATCCGATGAAGATAAGGCCCAATTCCGATTTCTATTCACCATAATAAACTCCAATAACTCGCACTGGCATCTTGTTGCTGTCGACATGGAAAGAAAGGTGTTCATGCACCTGAATTCATTAAAACACAATGCCAGGTACAAGGCCAATGCGAAGAAATGGCATACAATTCTTGGCCACATATTCCATATCTACTGCGATAAGGAGGATGTGATGACTTGGCCGATGGAAGAGATTTCGGATTGCCCAAGTCAACCAGGCGGATCACTGGATTGCGGCCTATACTGTCTGAGATACATGGAATGTTCTGCTCGATGGGAGAATCCTGATATGAAGATGGATTTCATGGTGGAGGAAGTAAGAGAATACCGGCGATAATTAGCTGCGATGATATTGAGAGAGGGCCTCAACCAAAAGATCAACGACCTTATTGCAAACTGTTCTTAATTTTTTCATTCTTCTTTCATTGAAAATTTAATGTAATTTATTCAAATTAACACTGTTTCATATTGAATGCAAATGCAATATTTTATATTGAGAACATGATTGTCCTCGATTTATTTATATTTATGCCTTTTCTACTTCACAATTTCTTGAGTTTTCATATATGATGTCGTAAATTGAAAACTAGAATGTCGTAAATTGAAAACAGGGGTGTCGTAAGATTTTTGCCTTTCGGGTGTCATCGAGCTAAAGCTAGGGTGTCGTTAACCCAGAGCTGGGGTGTCATCGTGCTAAAAGCATTGGTGTCCTTTCGTGAGAACAGGGGTGTCGTAGGATTTTTGCCAATCGGGTATCGTCGAGCTAAAGCTAGGGTGTTGTTAGCCAGAGCTGGGGGATCGTCGCGCTAAAAGCATTGGTGTCCTTTCGTGAGAACAAGGGTATCATAGGATTTTTGCCTTTCGGGTGTCGTTGAGCTAAAGCTAGGGTGTCGTTAGCCTAGAGCTGGGGTATCATTGTGCTATAGGCATTGGTGTCCTTTCGTAAGAACAGGGGTGTCGTAGGATTTTTGCCTTTCGAGTGTCATCGAGCTAAAGCTAGGGTGTCGTTAGCCCAGAGCTGGGGTATCATCGAGCTAAAAGCATTGGTGTCCTTTCGTGAGAACATGGGTGTTGTAAGATTTTTGCCTTTCGGGTGTCATCGAGCTAAAGCTAGGGTGTCGTTAGCCCAGAGCTGGGGTGTTGTCGCGCTAAAAGTATTGGTGTCCTTTTGTGAGAACAGGGGTATCGTAGGATTTTTACCTTTCGGGTGTCATCGAGCTAAAGCTAGGGTGTCGTTAGCCCAGAGCTGGGGGGTCGTCGCGCTAAAAGCATTGGTGTCCTTTCATAAGAACAGGGGTGTCGTAGGATTTTTGCCTTTCGGGTGTCGTCGAGCTAAAGCTAGAGTGTCGTTAGCCCAGAGCTGGGGTGTCGTTGAGCTAAAAGCATTGGTGTCCTTTTGTGAGAACATGGGTGTCATAGGATTTTTGCCTTTCGGGTGTCGTTGAGCTAAAGCTAGGGTGTCGTTAGCCCAAAGCTAGCGTGTCATCGCGCTAAAAGCATTGGTGTCCTTTCGTGAGAATAGGGGTGTCGTAGGATTTTGCCTTTCGGGTGTCGTCGAGCAAAAGCTAGGGTATCGTTAGCCTAGAGCTAGGGGTCGTCACGCTAAAAGCATTGGTGTCCTTTCGTGAGAACATGGGTGTCGTAGGATTTTTATCTTTCGGGTGTCGTCGAGCTAAAGCTAGGGTGTCGTTAGCCCAGAGATTGGGCGTCGTCGCGCTAAAAGCATTGGTTTCCTTTCATAAGAATAGGGGTGTTGTAGGATTTTTTCCTTTCGGGTGTCGTTGAGCTAAAGTTAGGGTGTCGTTAGCCCAGAGTTGGGGTGTCGTCGCGCTAAAAGCATTGGTGTCCTTTCGTGAGAATAGAGGTGTCGTCGCTTTAAAGCGAGGGTGTCGTTAGGCGAGAGCTGGGGTGTCGTAACAGTGCAAGCGTATTCGTAAAATATCAGATCCTCTTGGCAGACGAGATGAGCACTTCATTTGGCTGAAAAAGACACCCTAGTTACAAAGCATTTCATTTGCGACCAAGACACCCTAGTTACAAAGTTACGACACCTGTGTTTTATATGTGCTACTGTGTTAGTTGACTCAATACATAAGCACCAAACTTGTTCATCAAAGTTTCAGAAGGTGGTACAATTCTTTCCATGTCCTCTCCGGTGTTAATTGACTGCATACAAGTCTGCCTGTTGCTTAAAGCAGCTCTTACTTGATTTGCATTGGTGGAGCGTCAACGGTTGCCTTGACCAGATTTTTCCTTGATCTTTTTGACTTCTTTTGACTCCACTCTTTAATCTGTTCTCTCTTGGGCGACCTTTCATCCTAATTTGCTGAGGATCTTGAATTACAAGCTCTGTACTTGGCTTAGCTGAGCAGTTAGCGTCCACGACAATTTTGAATATAGGTGTTAGACCATCCATTACTAAATTAAATGCATCTTCAGACAAGGAGGCTATCTCTGCGAGCTTCATCATCCGAAGACTCAGCAAACTATATCTACAATTAATAACATAATGTTATTGAAAACATATATTAAGACATTTCAAATAAAAAATTGTCACTTACCGTGATTTTCATGTGCTTTATCACAACCTTCAGTATTGCAGTCGAAATCATCGAATTGGTATTTTATGTCCTTGCACCATCTCTTCAAGAAGTATTTATCTGGTAAACGAAATACGTCGCTTTGATGAAGAACCAATAAGGCATACCTACACAGGTAACCCTTAAACTGAAAGGACCGACACTGGCATTGGACATCCTCAATATTTCTTTCGTATGACACGATATATTCTTTGATCATCTCCTTGCCGATTCCATCGACTTCAATCCTTTCATACAACTTTACAGAATATATACAACAGTCATCAGCTTCCTTGATCAATTAGTATTTGATGCAGCCATTTTAAGGATCTCATTCTGAAACTTTTTGAAATTGCGCCTTGTATACCTTCCTGCAGCTTGTCTCTCAAAAGGTGATGATGTCTTCAAGAAAGCAATCGTTTGCAATGTCCTATTATCTTCCTCATTTTCATCCTCGTACCTTTTCTCCAAGGCATCTTCGTACTTACCTATGAACTTCGTTAGTGTAGTCTTCAAATTTATAAACCCATCGAAGAAGTGATTTATGCCCTCGCTCCTTTGTGAATATGACATCCCTGTACATAATTTTGTCAAAAAAAAGAAGCGTTGAACGTGAACATGAACCAAAGATAATGACATACAAACCTACGAAGAATGTATCCTTTAGGTAAACTGGGACCCATTTATCCCGACATTCATAAAGTACATTGAACCAATCTATAGCCTTGCATTCTTTATATTTCTCCATAATATGTGCCCAACTTTTCTCGAATGACTGTATGGTCAATGAATCATATATCGCCTCATCGAAATCAACCATAAATTTAGGATTTGCTATGCAAATGTGGCCAATCTTTTCAGGTATCTTCTTCAATATATGCCAAAGACAAAATTGATATCGTGTGTTAGGAAAAACTTCTTTAACAGCAGCCTCGATTGCCTTATATTGGTCAGTTATTATGGCAATAGGTGCTTGACCATCATTTGCATCAAGCCATGATTGAAAAACCCATTTATATGTCTCAGTACTCTCATCATACAACAATGCGCAACCAAGCAAGGTGGACTGTTCATGATGGTTGACCCCGAAGAATGGATAAAAAGGCATTTGATATCTATTTGTCAAGTAGGTCGAGTCAAAGCTTAGAACATCACCAAAGTATGTGCATGCCAATCTTGACCTTGGATGAATCCAGAAGACAGACCTGAGATGACCATTATCATTGAGGTCTAAGGTATAGAAGAAATTGGGATTTCTGAGTTGCATTTCAGTGAAATGGATTATCATCGACTGAGCATCTCCTTCTTTCAGCTTAGACTGATGTTCGCGATAAATAAAATTACGAGCATCCTTCTCGGTGAAATCCAATTGTCTTCTACCCCCTTTCTCCTTGCTATGGCAGAGTATATCTGAGTTGTCAGAACATTCACGGCATGTAAATTGCTGATCTCTGCCTTCTCTAGTGTGCTGATCCTCCTATATGACCGTAGATAACCAGTTGATGTTATGGACATCCCATGGTTATGTTCTAGAGAAACCTCAACCAATATCTACTTACCACTTGTAGCATTCAGTCTTGCTTTTATGGTTGCCATGCAATCAACTTTCCCAGTATCCCTATAATTTATGCTCTTCTCTGTTTTTCTAGATTTTCCTTGCCTCCAACACGCCAGGTGCTTGAAGCAAAGTTGTTTATTGTTGTTGGCCCTACTACACACTGTTGTGATTCCAAAACCAACTCTTTTTGCGTATCCATTATAGAAAGTATATACTTTATCTGCTGAATTGAATTCCATTCCAGTTTGAGGAACTACAGTATCCACCGCTGCTTTTGGAGCGATGGGTGAAGGAGCATGGCCGGGAGTGTGCTCGATTTCTTTCCAATCTATAATTTCAGCATCGTCTGTGGAAATATAGGCACACAGTCATGAACAATGATATCCATAGATTTAGCTATCAATATATCCTGACAAAGCATTAAGACACAAAGGTTAAAAAAATACTGTTGACCCAACTATTGATTTTGATGATGAATAAAGGAATTGAGTATATTTATTTGATTACTAATGGATTTGACAAGTATTTCAGGACTCAAAAATATTTGATCAATTTAAATAAATTAAGAAACGTGTTTTCAATCAATTGCAAAACATCTATTTTAAAGTTTCAGAACCGAGAGTCGACACCTAGAATTCCTGGAGCCGACCCCATGGCCATTCAAATTTTCTTTTGATTTTTGATACGATCCGGAGCCGACACCTAGAGTTTTGGAGCCGACACCCAGAGTTTCGGAGCCGACACTTACAGTGTCTGGAGCCGACACTTACAGTGTCTGGAGCCGACTGATGCGGGGATAGAACGTTAATTTTTAAGCATCTTGAAGCCGACACCTACAGTATTCGGGAGCCGACACCTGACGATGGTGAGCCGACACCTAACTTTTTTGGAGCCGACTCCTCGACGAACTCAGAACTTTCTATTTTTGGAAAAATGACTTGGAGCCGACACCTGAAAAGTTGGAGCCGACTCCAACCTGACTGAGACGAAAATTTAAATTGCCAGATCAACTCTAACGGTAATATTTCCTTTTTACCTAATTTCTAACAGATATATTTTGTTTCCAGGTACATTCTAACGGCTAGTTTTCTTCCCAAAACGGTTTAAAAGAAATCTATAAAAAGGAAAAAACACCCGTTTGAAAAGTGACGAAAAATAGAAAAATTTCAAATCAAAAATCCGAGAAAGCCTGAGCCTGAATCTCAAGAGAAAAGCACTCAAATTCAAATCCTTCCACTCCACAAAGCTCAAAGAAGAATCCAAGGCATTCAATCTTGAAAAAATCGAAGGATTCTCAAAGGGAAGAAGAAACCCTGTTTTGAAGATTTTTAACTTCTCATCTGCAACATTTGCAATGAATCAAGCTGAGGCCTGATTCAACATCTCCAAAGAGAAGAGGAAAAGAAGAAAAGCTCAACTCCAATCTACTTCAAACAGGCTTTTCTAAACTTATTTGTTCATTCATTTGAATATCTGCTCATTTGAGGAGCTTTGTATTATTGAAAACATTCTTTTCATTCTTGTTTGTGCTGGTTCAATCTGGGGATTGAACTAGTGGAGGTTGTATACCTCGGGTCAAGCTAGATAAGCTTGAGTTTAGGGTTTTGTGCTGGTGAGCCCGAAAAACCGGCTGGGTTCGTTGTGATCCCGGGGAAAACAACAAGTTTTGAGTTGTGATCTTGTAAAACAACTCGGCTGTAATCTAGTCGATTATAGTGTGGACCCAAGTGAATCTTGGGAGTGGACGTAGGTGTTGGATACACCGAACCACTATAAAATCATTGTGTTTGTGCTTCCATTATCTCTATCTCTTTCTCCTTGTTTGTGCTTTATATTTGCCTTGCATTTAATTTCATTTAACTTAAAGCTAATAGTTTTCAAAAGGTTTAAATTTTTAAAGAACCCAATTCACCCCCCCCCCTCTTGGGTTGCCATCTGGGCCAACAATTGGTATCAGAGCAAGTGCTCATTGTTTATTTGATCACACGATCAAGAGCTAAAGATCCAAATGGCAGCTCAAGTTGGATCTTCATTTGCCGAAGGTCATTCTACAAATAGACCTCCCTTATTTAATGGTTCCAACTATTCATATTGGAAAGCAAGAATGAGGATATTCATTCAAGCTTCTGATTATGAATTGTGGGGTGTTATAATTAATGGACCTAGTACACCCACACACATTGTTGATGGCACTATTGTTCCGAAGCCCGAAAGGGATTGGAATGATAATGATAGGAAAATGGCACAGCTCAATGCTAAGGCCATGAATGTTTTATATTGTTCATTAGATGCTAACGAATTTAATCGCATTTCTACATGTAATTCCGCAAAAGAGATTTGGGATAGATTAGAGGTTACCCATGAGGGTACTAACCAAGTAAAAGAATCTAAAATAAACATTCTTGTTCATAAATATGAATTATTTAGCATGGAGCAAACTGAAACTATAGCATGCATGTATACTAGATTCACCGATATTGTAAATGGTTTGAAGAGTCTTGGGAAAACCTATGCTAATTCTGAACTTGTTCGCAAAATTCTTAGGTCACTTCCAAGGACTTGGGAAGCAAAGGTGACAGCAATCCAAGAAGCCAAGGACCTCAACACTTTACCCTTGGAGGAGCTACTTGGATCCTTGATGACTCATGAGCTAACCATGAAACAACATCAAGAGGAGGAAGTCAAGAAAAAGAAAACTATAGCTCTTAAGGCTGCAGAAAGTGAGGAAAGCTGCAGTGATGATGATGATGATGATGAGACAGCTCTTCTAGCAAGAAAATTCAAAAAATTCATGAGAAGAAAGAGACCCTTCCAAAAGAAGAAATCTGGATTTAAGATGGAAGGAGAAAAAGAAAAGGAAAAGGACAAGGACAAAGAGAAAGACCCCTTGATTTGCTATGAGTGTAAGAAACCGGGGCACTTTAGATACGATTGTCCTCAACTGAAGAAGACTTTCAAGAAGAAGAAGAAAGCCTATGTTGCAACTTGGAGCGACAGCGATGAATCCTCTTCGGAGGAAGAACAAAAAGAGGTTGCCAACATTTGCTTCATGGCAAACGAGGATGATGAGGTAAGTTCTGAAAACCCTTGTGATGATTTTGCTTTCGATGAATTATTTGAAGCTTTCAATGAACTAGTAGATGACTTTAAAATTTTGAAAAAGAAATACAAGTCTTTGAAAAATGATAGCTCAATTTTTATCAAAGAAAAAGACAATCTTACTAATGAGATTAAAATACTAAAATCTGAAAATGATAATTTGACAAAAGAAAAGGAATCAATTTCTAATGAAAATGATAAATTAAAGAAGGAAGTTGATAAATATAAAAGTATTGTTGATAAATTTACTTATAGTTCTGAAAAACTTAATTTATTGTTAAGCAATCAAAGAGCTATATATGATAAAGCTGGTTTAGGATATAGACCTAACTTAAAACAAAAATTTGTCAAAAACTTTTTTAGAAAAGAACAAAATAGAGATAATGTTACATGTCATTATTGTAACAAGAAAGGTCATAAATCCTATGAATGTGATGCAAGAAACAGTAACAAAAAATTAAATAATAAAGGCAAGAAAATATGGGTTCCCAAAGGAACGATCTTTTATGCCACTAACCATGAAGGACCCAAGAAGGCTTGGGTACCTAAATATAAGACTTAATTATTTTTGCAGGAGTGTCTTGCGGCCAAAAGATCAAAGCGAAAGTGGTATCTCGATAGTGGCTGCTCAAGACACATGACGGGTGACAAGGATCAATTCATCACCCTTGAGAGCAAAAGAGGAGGAGTTGTTACATTTGGTGACAATGGCAAAGGCCAAATCATGGGGTTTGGTAAAATTCAAATAACTCCCTCCACATATATTGAAAATGTCTTATATGTTAATGGTTTAAAACATAATCTAATAAGTATTAGTCAATTATGTGATAAAGGTTTTAAAGTATCATTTGAAGCATCAATCTGCACTGTTTCTAATCCCATTGATAATAGCATTATTTTTATTGGAAATAGAAATGGCAATGTATACTTGATTGATTTAGACAATTTGTCTACTAGTAATCATTGCTTAGTTGCTAATAATGCTAATATGAATGAGATTGGTTGGTTATGGCATCGTAGATTAGGTCATGCAAGCACACACCTTATTTCAAAATTAATTAGAATGGATTTAGTAAAAGGACTTCCACAACTAGATTTTGAAAATAACAAAATTTGCGATGCATGTCAATTTGGAAAACAAACTAGAAATTCTTTCAAAACTAAAAATATTGTTTCCACTTCTAGGCCACTTGAACTACTTCACATGGATCTTTTTGGACCTACTAGAACCACAAGTCTAGGAGGAAAGAAATATGGTCTTGTGATTGTAGATGATTACTCTAGATACACTTGGGTATTATTTTTAGCACATAAAGATGAGACCTTTCCATTATTTTTGAAATTCTTCAAGAAGGTCACAAATGAGAAAAACAACACCATAGTGTCTCTAAGAAGTGATCATGGCACTGAATTTGAAAATCATTTATTTGAAAACTTTTGCATAGAAAATGGCATTCATCATAATTTTTCAGCACCTAGAACACCACAACAAAATGGAGTAGTTGAAAGAAAAAATAGAACCTTAGAAGACATGGCCCGTACCATGCTATGTGAAAGCAACTTACCAAAGTACTTTTGGGCGGAAGCTATAAACACGGCATGTTACATTCTTAATAGAGCTTTAATTAGGCCAATCATTAAGAAAACTCCTTATGAACTATGGAATAATAGAAAACCAAACATAAGTTACTTTCATGCATTTGGTTGTAAATGTTTCATTCATAATAATGGTAAAGATAATCTAGGAAAATTTGATGCAAAATCTGATGAAGGCATTTTCTTAGGATATTCAACATCTAGTAAAGCCTATAGAGTGTTTAACAAGAGAAACTTAATTGTAGAAGAATCTATTCATGTAATTTTTGATGAATCTTTAGCATCGAGTTCTGAAAAGATTGATGATGAGGAAGATACAAACATTCTAGAAAGAGATATTGAAAAACTGAATATAGATGTATCTTCAGATCATGAACAAGAAGCTAAAGATAATGATTCTCCTAGTGTTGATGTTGTTGATGCAAATCATAATGATGTAGATCTTCCTAGAGATTGGAGATATGCCTATGGTCATCCAAAAGAATTAATTATAGGTGATCCATCTCAAGGAGTAAGAACTAGATCATCAATGAGAAACATCAATAATCATCTTGCATTTGTATCTCAAATTGAACCCAAAACTATTGAAGAAGCAGAAAAAGATAATAATTGGATGTTAGCTATGCAAGAAGAATTAAATCAATTTGCTAGAAATAATGTTTGGACTCTTGTAGATAGACCTAAAGATCACTCTGTTATAGGATCAAAATGGGTATTTAGAAATAAATTAGACGAAAATGGCATAGTAATTAGAAACAAAGCTAGATTAGTTGCAAAAGGATATAATCAAGAAGAAGGAATTGATTTTGATGAAACTTTTGCACCGGTAGCTAGACTAGAAGCAATTAGATTATTACTTGCATTTGCATGTCATTTGCATATCAATTTATTTCAAATGGATGTTAAAAGTGCATTTTTAAATGGATTTATAAATGAGGAAGTTTTTGTTGAACAACCACCTGGTTTTGAAGATCATGAATTTCCAAATCATGTTTTTAAATTACACAAAGCACTATATGGTTTAAAACAAGCACCTAGAGCTTGGTATGAAAGATTAAGTAAATTTCTAATTGAAAATGATTTTATAAGAGGAAATGTTGATAAAACACTATTTTTGAAAAGAAAAGACAAGGATTTATTAGTAGTACAAATATATGTTGATGATATTGTATTCGGTGCTACTAACAATTTGTTATGTCAAGAATTTGCTAAGTTGATGCAGGGTGAGTTTGAAATGAGCATGATGGGAGAACTCAACTTCTTCCTAGGACTTCAAATCAAGCAAAGCAAAGAAGGAATTTTCATCAATCAAGCCAAATACACAAAAGAATTGCTCAAGAAGTTTGGAATGGAGTCAATCAAACCACTTGGAACTCCTATGAGTCCTTCATGCAAGTTGGACAAAGATGAAGATGGTAAGAAAGTAGATCAAAAATATTACAGAGGTATGATCGGATCTCTTCTTTACTTAACAGCCAGTAGACCAGATATAATGTTTGCTGTATGTTTATGCGCTAGATTTCAATCTGAACCTAAAGAATCTCACTTAATTGCTGTAAAAAGAATCTTAAGATATTTAAGTGGAACTAAAAATGTAGGTTTATGGTATTCTAGAGACTCGACATTAAACTTGATTGCATACTCTGACTCTGACTATGCTGGATGTAAATTAGATAGAAAAAGCAAGTGGAGCATGTCAATTCTTAGGTAGTAACTTAATCTCCTGGTTTAGCAAAAAGCAAAATTCGGTTGCATTATCTACTGCTGAAGCAGAATATGTTGCAGCTGGAAGTTGCTGTGCTCAAATCCTTTGGATTAAGAGACAACTTGAAGATTATGGCATAACACTTGATAAAACTCCAATTAGATGTGATAACACAAGTGCAATAAATCTAACTAAAAATCCAATTCAACATTCAAGAACAAAACATATTGAAATTAGATATCACTTTATAAGAGAACATGTAGCTAATAATGAAATTTGTCTTGAATATGTTAATACTGAAGAACAATTAGCTGATATATTTACAAAACCTTTGAGTGAAGAGAGATTTTGTTATCTTAGAGGTGAATTAGGGATATGTGACCCTTTGGATTGATTTTGAAACACTAAGGAATGACTATCTAGATTTCTATTAATTTCTTGATATTCCTTTCATAATTTTAAGGACAAATCATCTAGTCATCTGTGCATCTTGATTCTTAATACTCCAAAATTTTATCAAAATTTTATAGAATTTCTTTTGGCAAGTTTCAGTTGTTTGAATCTCAATTATTTTTCTCTGAAACTGTCATTGGAGTCGACACCTCAGAATGAGGAGTCGACACCTTTGTCTGTGTCGCTCTCGGTCCCTGACCTTGGAGCCGACACCCGTGTAAGTGGAGCCGACTCCAGTTCGAGCGCTGACTGTGTTAGCGATTTGGAGTCGACACCCGACTTTGCGGGAGTCGACACCTGGGAATCCAAAATTGATTTATTAGGGCAGAGTCGACACCTCGTCATTTCCTAAACTATCGAATCCTCAACCAAATCCCTCCTAAACTCTCTCAAAGTCTCCCCATCTCTAATTCCACTCCTCCCAAGCTTTCCTAAGGATCCAATGGCGCCTAAGAGGAGAGGTTCGGTGTTTGGAGCGACTGTGGTGACCGGAAGCGTTCCGTGAGGCGACCCGTCCGCGAGCCGTCTCCAAGCGAGGATTCCTCCACCGATTCAGACAATCCTAACACCACTTCACCTCAGGTAGATACCCTAGCAGGGAGGGTAATCACAATGGGTAGGAAAGTTGACTTCGAATTCTTTCAATCCGAGGGTTTTTCAATTGGTAATCAACTTAAGGAGCTCGGATGGGATAGAGTCTGCTCTCTTGATGTTCCCACTTACCCAGCTTTAGTAAAAGAATTTTATTTCAATTTATCTAGAGGAGATGGTGGTTTAGTAAGCTCTGTTAGAGGCAGACGGATTCATCTTACATTCCAAAAATTAGGAAATCTCCTGAGCATCCCTATTACCGGATTAGCTGCGGATATGCACAGTGATAGATCAGCGGCCTTATCAAGGATGTTAGGAAGAGTTGTTGAAGAATTTGAGGAAATTAGGGCTAATCAGTTGCCCTTGGAATTAAGGTTGTTACACAACATTTGCAGCAGGATTTTGTTCCCAAAGACCGGACGTTTTGAGTATGTCTCCGAGCGGGACATTGTTGTGATGGATAGTGTATTGACCGGTCAGCCTATTAACCTAGCAGCCATGATGATATTCTATATGGCCGAGGCCGGAGGGAAGAGAAGATCATCACTACCTTATGGCATGATTCTCACGATGGTATTCAGGAGCCAAGGAGTAGTGATTCTAGAGAATGAACCATCAAAGAGCCTGAGACACACCGATTATTATAGTTTGGCTACTTTACATCGAATGGGATTTGTCAAGATTAATGGTCAGTGGGAAAGGAAAGGCAACGTAGATGAGAGAGCCCCTGAGCCCAGACATTCTGCACCTTGTGAGGCTGGTCCGTCTATGAGGATTCCCTCTCCGCATCCTAGTACTCCTGCTCCAGCTCCTGCCCCAGTACCTGTGATTTCATCCACTTCTTCAGTCGGATTTTCAGACCTTCAGTTAGAGCAACTCAAAAATCTTCTTGCTGCTCAGAAGGATGAATTGAAGACTGAGTTTGACAACAAATTTATGAATCTTAAAGAAACTCTTTATTCCTTAGATGATCGGATTGCCAAAATTGAATCAACTCTTAGCTCTTCTACTGGATCTTTAAGTAGTGACTTGAAGAACATTTTTGAAGAACTTAAAGACATTTGTGGAGATTCTGAAACCTATTCAAAGAGCAATGCCGAGTTACAAGATAAAATTGTCACTGCTTGTACTTTTGTTGATGAAAGATTAAAAGACTACGTCAAGCTTCAGACTGAAGGAATGCAGAAGATTGTAGATCATTTAACAAGGATAATTAGAACTAATATATATGATGATGTAATGAAAGTTTCAATTTTGATGTAATGAAAGTATTTTTTGATGTAATGAAAGTATAATTCTGATGTAATGTAAGCATAGTTTCTTTTTAATGAAATTTCAGTTTCATTTTGCAATACTTGACCTTTGATGAAATTTCAGTTTCATTTTGTAACACTTGACTTTTGATGAAATGAAATTATCTTTTGATCTATCAATTTGATCTTTTGACTTAACTTTTCTTTATCTTTTTGTTGATTACAAAAAAGGGGGAGAAAGTTATGTCGTATATGCATTGATTAGTAATTGATTGGAATTCAATTAAAGCTTATTTGATTGATTAATTTAATTGGAGAAAGTTATGTTGTATATGCATTGATTGGTTATGCTTTAATTGGCATTTATTTAATTAGTATCAAGTGACTTTGTATCAAGTGATACAAGTGATTTTGGATATGCATTAATTCAATTAAGCTTAAGTGAAAATTGAAATGACTAAATTCTAAGTATCAAACACGAACAATTGATAATTTGAACTTCATAGGGGGAGCTACCTTATTCAGGGGGAGCTTACTTATGAGGATCACTCTCTTGAAAATTTTAATTTAAGAATACTATGCATATACTCAATGTTTTTATAATCATCAAAAAGGGGGAGATTGTTGACCCAACTATTGATTTTGATGATTAATAAAGGAATTGAGTATATTTATTTGATTACTAATGGATTTGACAAGTATTTCAGGACTCAAAAATATTTGATCAATTTAAATAAATTAAGAAACGTGTTTTGAATCAATTGCAAAACATCAATTTCAAAGTTTCAGAACCTGGAGTCGACACCTAGAATTCCTGGAGCCGACCCCATGGCCATTCAAATTTTCTTCTGATTTTTGATACGGTCCGGAGCCGACACCTAGAGTTTCGGAGCCGACACCCAGAGTTTCGGAGTCGACACTTACAGTGTCTGGAGCCGACTCCGATGCGGGGACAGAACGTTGATTTTTTGAGCATCTTGGAGCCGACACCTACAGTATTCGGGAGCCGACACCTGACGATGGCGAGCCGACACCTAACTTTTTCGGAGCCGACTCCTCGACGAACTCAGAACTTTCTATTTTTGGAAAAACGACTTGGAGCCGACACCTGAAAAGTTGGAGCCGACTCCAACCTGTCTGGGACGAAAATTTAAATTGCCAGATCAGCTCTAACGGTAATATTTCCTTTTTACCTAATTTCTAACGGATATATTTTGTTTCCAGGTACATTCCAACGGCTAGTTTTCTTCCCAAAATGGATTAAAAGAAATCTATAAAAAGGGAAAAACACCCGTTTGAAAAGGACGGAAAATAGAAAAATTTCAAATCAAAAATCCGAGAAAGCCTGAGCCTGAATCTCAAGAGAAAAGCACTCAAATTCAAATCCTTCCACTCCACAAAGCTCAAAGAAGAATCCAAGGCATTCAATCTTGAAAAAATCGAAGGATTCTCAAAGGGGAAGAAGAAACTCTGTTTTGAAGATTTTCCAACTTCTCATCCGCAACATTTGCAACGAATCAAAGCTGAGGCCTGATTCAACATCTCCAAAGAAGAGGAAAAGAAGAAAAGAAGAAAAGCTCAACTCCAATCTACTTCAAACAGGCTTTTCTAAACTTATTTGTTCATTCATTTGAATATCTGCTCATTTGAGGAGCTTTGTATTATTGAAAAATTCTTTTCATTCTTGTTTGTGCTGGTTCAATCTGGGGGATTGAACTAGTGGAGGTTGTATACCTCGGGTCAAGCTAGATAAGCTTGAGTTTAGGGTTTTGTGCTGGTGAGCCCGAAAACCGGCTGGGTTCGTTGTGATCCCGGGGAAAACAACAAGTTTTGAGTTGTGATCTTGTAAAACAACTCGGCTGTAATCTAGTCGATTATAGTGTGGACCCAAGTGAATCTTGGGAGTGGACGTAGGTGTTGGATACACCGAACCACTATAAAATCATTGTGTTTGCCGTGCTTCCATTATCTCTATCTCTATCTCCTTGTTTGTGCTTTATATTTGCCTTGCATTTAATTTCATTTAACTTAAAGCTAATAGTTTTCAAAAGGTTTAAATTTTTAAAGAACCCAATTCACCCCCCCTCTTGGGTTGCCATCTGGGCCAACAATACGACACCTCACTTGAAGAAATATGACAACACAATTAGGCTGTTACGACACCCCAGCTCTCATCGGATGACACCCTAGCTTTAAGGCGACAACATCTCCAACTTAGGCTCTTACGACACCCCAGCTTTAGCACGACGACACCCTAGTTTTGAGGCGACGACACCTGGCGGGGACTGTTAAGGTGGGGACCGACGACTTAGGCTCTTACAACACCCCAGCTTTAGCGCGACGATACCCTAGCTTTAAGGCGACGACACCCGTGTGGGGACTGTTAAGGCGGGGACCGATGACTTAGGCTCTTACGACACCCCAGCTTTAGAGCGACGACACCCTAGCTTTAATGCGACAAACACCCGTGCCGGGACTGTTAAGGCGGGGACCGACGACTTAAGCTCTTACGACACCCCAGCTTTAGTGCGACGACACCCTAGCTTTAAGGCGACGACACCCATGCCGGGACTGTTAAGGTTGGGACCGATGACATCCCCGAATTAGGCTGTTACGACATGCAGCTCTCATCTGACGACACCCTAGCTTTAGCATAATAATACCCGTGCGGGGACTGTTAAGGCGGGGACCAACAACATCCCCGACTTAGGCTCTTACGACACCCCAGCTTTAGCACGATGACACCCTACCTTTAAGGCGATGACACTCCAGCTCTCATCTGACGATACCCTAGCTTTAAGGCGACGACACCCGTTCCGAGACTCTTAAGGTTTAAACTGAGGAGTCGCTCCCCCCTCTTCTCCTCTTGGCCCTCCGCAGAATGCCCCTCCCCCCTCTTCTCCTCTTCTTTATATCCATTCCCATTGTCTCTCCATGGTTAGTTATAAGCACGGGTGTTGTAGGATTATAACTACGGTCTCTTAATAGTAAATCTGGGGTGTCGTAGCTTTTATGATGACACCCCAGAGCACGGGTGTCGTAGGTTTGTAACTAGAGCTATATGGACAGAAAATAACAGGGAATATAGGCCGCCGAAATACTCTGATGACACCCCAGTTCATAAGTTATACAGTATGATATTCGTGCTACAAAATAGTAAACTCTAAACAGTTATAACTCCCGGAATGTCATAACTATTTTGGTCTAAGGAAGTTTCCCGCGCATTAAACGGTTTGGTCACACATTAACTTTCTCTAACGAGAAAAAACAGTTGGTGTAATAAAGGAGCTTTACAAAGAAGTGGGAACAAGGACTTTTTACTTCGTACTACCGATGACATTTCCTCCAGAAGTTTTTGTACAAAGACTTAAGTAGCTAGGTATTCCAGCCTCGAAGTTGAAATATTTTCTTTCGACCGAACTCCTCAGAGCGAGGGCTCAGGATCTTGCTCAAACCTTGGACTGATTCCTTAGCATCTGAAAGCCAGAGCGAGGGGGAAGAAAGAGTTTTTCTTGCACAGATGAAATCAAAAAAAAAAAATGGCGGTAGAAGTAGGTTGGAGGAAAAGGGCACACTACAAGAAAAAAAAATATTGTGATGCCCAAATGCGTCGCTAATGCATCGCTAAACATGCTATTGCGACGCATTAGCGACAAAATGACTACATCGCTGAGAATATCGTCGCAACCACAATTTGTCGCAATTGCATCGCAAAATAGCGACTCTCTGCGACGCATCGCAATATTGCAACGCACCAAAATGCGTCACTAAATTTAAAAATAAATTTTAATATTTTAAATATTAATATTAAATATTGCGACGCATTCAATTGCATCGCAATATTACGACGCATTTAGCTACGTCGCAATATTTAATAATAATATTTTAAATATAATAGCGACGCAATATTAGTCGCTAATGCGTCGCTAATAAAATTTTTTTTAAATATTGTGACGCCAGGTCACTGCGTCACAATATTTATTAATAATATTTTAGATATATTAGCGATGCAATTTTAGTCGCTAATGCGTCGCTAATTAAATTTTTAAAAAAATAATGCGACGCCAGATCGTTGCGTCGCAATATTTAATAGTAATATTATGAAAATATTAGCAATGCAATTTGAGTCGCTAATGCGTTGCTAATTAATTTTTTTTAAAATATTGCGACATCAGCTCATGGTGTCGCAATATTTAATAATAATATTTTAAGAATATTAGCGATGCAATTGCAGTCGCTAATGCATCGCTAAATAAATATTTTTTTAAAAAAAATAAAAATTTAAAAATTAAAACGGTTAATACAATTTCGTTACATTTAAATATGATCGAAACATTCTTCACTCATATTGATCCAAACAATATCATTCAATTTACAAAAATAAATAATATATTAAAATTTTGAAGTTTTCATGTACAACATATAAAAAGAAAAAAATACATCAAGAATCTGAGCGATCATGTGGAGGCTGGAGACTCTGCGACAAGCGGCTAACCATATCCCGCAAATGATGCATCTCATCTCGCATGTCTGCAATCTCCTGATCCTGGCCTCGCATACGATCCTTGAAATCCTGCTCGACCTCCTGTCGAACCTCCTCTGCAATAGATCTCCGAAGGTCGTCTAAATGCTCGGGAGGAATATCACCAGAAACTCGCGAGCTGGAGGCCTGATGGGGAAAATATGTAGAAGCTCTAGTGCCCAGACCATAGACCCTGCAGTCTCGCGGCTGGGCACCAACAGCCTCCAAAAACACATGCCGACTCTCCTCTGCTGAGAGTTCGACGGGCGTCTCCCCATCAGTAGAGTCGACCTGCGATGCCTGGGAGCGAAGCTCCTCGACTCGTATCTTTAAATTATGAAATTAATAATAAATGAGTTAATAAATTTCTTGAAATAAAATTTTAGAAATTAAACAGATACTACATAAATCTAATTTCTTACCGCAACCTCCCGTGATCGGGTGTCGACCCAGGAACCGTCCCTCCTGGTGTATGTCGCCCTGAATAGACGAAACTCAACAGGATCTCCGCCCTCCTGCTTAGACTATAACAATAAAAAAATTGATATTAATACAAATATTGTAAATAACTAAAATAGTATTAAAATATTTATGTTTTCTTACCATACGCCGTCTGTGCTCCTAAATCGAAATGGAGCCCGAAGTATGGCGGGAGAGACCCGTGCCAGGACCGCCCTTCTCAGATCAACGGTTCGTGCTGGCTGATGCGGACCTCCTGCGCCAGCCATCGGACTGCCAGGCCTGCTGCCACTCGTGCCAAATATCCTCTGGCACGTGCGCAGGACGCTGACCCGATGACCTCCAACGATGAAGCATGTCGGAGTATCGGCATCCCGTTAGAGCCTCCCATGCTGCCCTAATGGCATCATGGCTAGCAGGATCCCACGTAAACTTTTTCTGCATTAAAATAAATATTTAGTTTCTAAATTTATTAAGATTAAGAAATTTTATATCAGTGATAAATTGTATTTAATAAGTTTACCTGAAACTCAGAAAAATAAAACTCCCTCGTGGCTGGAGATACGTGGCGCCAATCGTAGCCACTGGGATCTGCACGCCTCTGAAATACGGCGCTGATGTAGCTGGATACATGATGCTGCTCAATAAATCTGTTAAAAAATGTATGTTTATAAGTAATTGACTAAAAATATAAACATATATTTTTAATTAGTATATACTTACAGCCCCTGAGCATCAAGTCGAACTACGGTGCGGTCGATGGTGGAAGAACTCTCGGAGGTATGTGCCGATCGGCTGGATGGTAAAACTGCTGGAGAGATCGAAGGTTGTACGACTACTGGAGATCCGAACTCTCCATCTCTGATGCTCATGTGATCTGATGCAACAGGGCTACGTCCCTGCTTACTCCGTCTGTCGTCGGTAGATCTACCTCTGCTCGTCATACTAAAAATACTAAAGATTCATACAATTAAATTACGATTAATGATTGACTATGTAAAAATTTAACACTTATGCTCGCTTCGTATGTCAAGTGAACCGGTAAATGCTCCATTGAGTCAAAAAAAACTGGAAGGAAATATTTGCTCAAGCTTGCATAAAATAATTGGAATTTCCTCCTCAAGCCTTGCCATGGATGCAGAAGTAATATTGCGGCAGATAACTCCTTGAAGAACAAGCTGAGCTCCGTAATTGCCTTCCAGACATGTTGCGGAAGCAACTCACGAAAAGCTACAGGTAATAACCATTGCATGAAAACATGGCAGTCGTGACTCTTCATGCCGAACAACTTGAGCTTATGCATGTCCACACACCTACCGATATTTGAGGCATAACCATCTGGAAATTTTAACTCTCTAAGCCAGTTACATAAAACTTCTCATGAATTTCTGTCAAGAGTGTAATAGGCTTTAGGATAGGTCCCGTCGGCACTCCTTCTACAAAATTTTAACCCTCTAAGCCGTGGCCGGAGAAGACAAAATGGGGGGGGGGGGGGGGGTTTCCCCACCCCCCTTTTACAAATTTTTTTTTTTGATTGTGGCCTAGCCACCGTGGCCAGGCCACTGCAGCGGCGTGGCCGAAGAAGACAATATGGGGGGGGTTTTCCCCACCACCCTGTTACAAGAAATTTTTTTTTGACTGTGGCCTGGCCACCGTGGCCAGGCCACTGCCGGCCACGGCAGCAGCCGTGGCCGGCTTCTCCGGCCGTGGCCGGAGAAGACAAATGGGGGGGGTGTTCCCCACCCCCCCTGTTACAATTTTTTTTTTTGACTGTGGCCTGGCCACTGCCGGCCACGGCAGCGACCGTGGCCGGAGAAGACAAAATGGGGGGGGGGGTTTCCCCACCCCCCTGTTACAAATATATTTTTTTTTTGACTGTGGCCTGGCCACCGTGGCCAGGCCACTACCGGCCACGGCAGCGGCCGTGGCCGGAGAAGACAAAATGGGGGGGGGGTTTCCCCCCCCCCCCCCTGTTCCAAGAAATTTTTTTTTTTTTTGACTGTGGCCTGGCCACCATGGCCAGGCCACTGCCGGCCACGGCAGCAGCCATGGCCGGAGAAGACAAAATGGGGGGGGGGGTTTCCCCACCCCCCCTGTTACAAATTTTTTTTTTACTGTGGCCTGGCCACCGTGGCCAGGCCACTGCCGGCCACGGCAGCGGCCGTGGCCGGAGAGACAAAATGGGGGGGGGGGGGTTTCCCCACCCCACCTGTTAGCCTTTTTTTTTTTTTTGACTGTGGCCTGGCCACCTTGGCCAGCCACTGCCGGCCACGGCAGCGGTCGTGGCCGGAGAAGACAAAATGGGGGGGGGGGTTTTCCCCACCCCCCTGTTACAAGAAATTTTTTTTTTTTACTGTTGCCTGGCCACCGTGGCCAGGCCACTGCCGGCCACGGCAGCGGCCGTGGCCGGAGAAGACGGCCACGGTCTTGGCCGTGGCCGGAGGAAATTTTACAAAAAAAAATTTGGAAGAGGGTGGGGGGGCTTACCTCGGTCGAGAGGAGACGCCGGAGTTGGAGGAGACCGCCGGGGAGCTAGAGCACCGGAGGGGGGGAGCCGGAGCAGCGAACGGTGGGAGCCGGAGAGGTTTTGGGGAGGGCGGCGGCTAGTCAAGATGGGGAAGAAGAAGAGAAGGCCGGCCGACTTTATATATGAGTGATTAGCGACGCAAATTTGCGTCGCTAATTGGTCGCAATTTTTTTTAACTGGCGCCAATGTCCGACGGGAAATTATTTTATTCTAGAAATTGCATCGCTAAGGCGTCACAATATTTTTAATATTTTTAAATAATTAAAATAATAATTTATGACAATAATTGCGACGCATACGGTGCGTCGCAAAAATTCTAACTATTTCATTACATATTTATTCAAAAACATTGCGACGCAACAAATGCATCGCAATATTATATATATATTTATTTTTTTAAATAATAAATGATAAAATTATAATTTATGATAATAATTGCGACGCACAAATTGCGTTGCAATATTTTTTTTACTTTTCGTTACATCTATAGAAAAACATTGTGACACAACGAATGCGTCGCAAATTTATATTTGTTTTATTTATTATTACTGATAAAAAATATATTACTAAAAACTATTGTGACGCATTAGTTGCATCGTAATATTGTTTATTATTTTCTTCAAAAATGCGTCGCTACGGCATCACAATAATTTTTTAATATTTATAATGATAATATTATAATTTATGATAATAATGCGATGCACAAATTGCGTCGCAATTTTTTTTTAAACTTTTCATTACATCTATTTATAGAAAAAAACATTGCGACGCAACTAATGCATCATATATTATATTTCTTTTATTTATTAATACTGATAAAAATTTATTTACTAAAAACTATTACGACGCATACATTGCATCGCAATATTTGTTATTTTTTTCTTCGAAAATGTATCGCTACGGTGTCGCATAATTTTTTAATATTATAATAATAATAATTTATAATTTATGATAATAAGTAATGTAGAAATTGCGTCGCAATATTTTTTTAACTTTTTCATTACATATATTTATAGAAAAATATTGTGATGCAACTAATGCGTTGCAATATTATATTTCTTTCATTTATTAATACTGATAAAAATTATATTTACTAAAAATACGATGCATACATTGCGTCGCAATATTTGTTTATTTTTTTCTTTAAAAATGCATCGCTACGGCGTCGCAATAATTTTTTTAATATTTATAAATGATAATATATAATTATGATAATGATTGCGACGCATAGATTGCATCGCAATAATGTTTTAAACTTTTTTTCATTACATATTTAGAAAAAACATTGCGACGCAACTATGCATCGCAATATTATATTTCTTTTTATTTATTAATACTGATAAAAATTATATGTACTAAAAATAATTGCGATGCATACATTGCGTCGCAATATTTGTTTATTTTTTTCTTTGAAATGCATCGCTACGGCATCGCAATAATTTTTTAATATTTATAAATGATAATTATAATTTATGATAATAATTGTGATGCACAAATTGCGTCGCAATATTTTTTTTATACTTTTTCATTACATATATTTAGAAAAAATATTGCGACGCAACTAATGCGTCGCAATATTATATTTCTTTTATTTATGATTATTGATAAAAATTATATTTACTAAAG
>UESW01003167.1:33066-109993 GCA_900491605.1 Calamus simplicifolius | reverse complement strand
TTTAATTAGGTCAATTCTTAAGAAAACTCCCTATAAACTATGGCATAATAGAAAACCAAACATTAGTTACTTTCATGCATTTGGTTGTAAATGTTTCATTCATAATAATGGTAAAGATAATCTTGAAAAATTTGATACAAAATCTGATGAAGGCATATTCTTAGGATATTCAATAACTAGTAAAGCCTATAGAGTATTTAACAATAGGAACTTAATTGTAGAAGAATCTATTCATATAGTTTTGATGAGTCTTTAGCATCAAGTTCAGAAAAGATTGATGATGAGGAAGATACAATTTTGCTAGAAAGAGATATTGAAAAATTAAATATAGATGTATCTTCAGACCCTGAACAAGAAGCTAAAGATGATGATTCTCCTAGGGTTGATGTTATTGATACTAATCATAATGATGTAGATCTTCCTGGAGATTGGAGATATGCCTATGGTCATCCAAGAGAATTGATTATAGGTGATCCATCTCAAGGAGTAAGAACTAGATCATCAATGAGAAATATCAATAATTATCTTGCATTCATATCTCAAATTGAACCTAAAACTATTGAAGAAGCTGAAAAAGATAGTAACTAGATGCTAGCTATGCAAGAATAATTAAATCAATTTACTAGGAATAATGTATGGTCCTTAGTTGATAGACCTAAAGGTCACTCAATTATAGGATTTAAATGGGTATTTAGAAATAAATTAGATGAAAATGGCATAGTAATTAGAAATAAAGCTAGATTAGTTGCAAAAGGATATAATCAAGAAGAAGGAATTGATTTTGATGAAACTTTTGCACCAGTAGCTAGATTAGAAGCAATTAGACTATTACTTGCATTTGCATGTCATATGACATCAATTTATTCCAAATGGATGTTAAAAGTGTATTTTTAAATGGTTTTATAAATGGGAAGTTTATGTAGAACAACCCCAGGTTTTGAAGATCATGAATTTCAAATCACGTTTTTAAATTACACAAAGCACTTTATGGTTTAAAACAAGCACCTAGAGCTTGGTATGATAGGTTAAGTAAATTTCTAATTGAAAATAATTTTTCTAGAGGAAATGTTGATAAAACTTTATTTTTGAAAAGAAAAGACAAAGATTATTAGTAGTACAAATATATGTAGATGATATTGTATTCGGTGCTACTATAATCTTTTGTGTCAAGAATTTGCTAAGTTAATGCAGGATGAATTCGAGATGAGCATGATGGAAGAATTCAATTTCTTCCTAGGACTTCAAATCAAACAAAGTAAAGAGGGAATTTTCATCAACCAAATAAGTACATGAAGGAAATTCTCAAGAAGTTTGGAATGGAATCAATCAAACCCCTTGGAACACCTATGAGTCCTTCATGCAAATTGGATAAAGATGAAGATGGTAAGAAAGTTGACCAAAAGCATTATAGAGGTATGATCGGATCTCTACTTTACTTAACAGCGAGTAGACCAAATATTATGTTTACTATTTGTCTATGTGCTAGATTTCAGTCAAAACCTAAAGAATCTCACTTAATTGCTGTAAAAAGAATTCTTAGATATTTAAGTGGAACAAAAAATATAGGATTATGGTACTCTAGAGACTCAACACTAAATTTAATTGCTTATTCAGACTCTGACTATGCTGGATGTAAATTAGATAGAAAAAGTACAAGTGGTGCATGTCAATTTTTAGGAAGTAACTTAATCTCTTGGTTTAGCAAAAAGCAAAATTCGGTTGCATTATCTACTACTGAAGCAGAATATGTTGCAGCTGGAAGTTGCTGTGCTCAAATCCTTTGGATTAAGAGACACTTAAAAATTATGGCATAACACTTGATAAAACTCCTATTAGATGCGATAACACTAGTGCAATAAACTTAACAAAAAATCCAATCCAACATTCAAGAGCTAAGCATATTGAAATTAGATATTACTTTATTAGAGAACATGTAGCTAATGGTAACATTTGTCTTGATTATGTCTGTACTGATGAACAATTAGCTGATATATTTACAAAACCTTTAAGTGAAGAGAGATTTTGTTATCTTAGAGGAGGGTTAGGGATTTGTGACCCATTGGAATAATTTTGAAACCTTAAGATTGACTATCCTTGAATTCAATCAATTTCTTGAAAAATCTTTCATGATTCTAAGGACAATTTATCTAGATATTTGAACAATTTGATTCTCTACATTCCAAAGATTTATCCAAATTTATTGATTTTCTTTTGACAAGTTTCAGATCCTTGAAACTCCTATTTTTTTTGAAACTGCCAGTGGAGTCGACACCCTTATTAGTGGAGTCAACACCTCGTCTGTGTCACTCTCGGTCTGAGACCTTGGAGCTGACACCGCCTTAGCGGAGCCGACTCCACTTCGAGCATTGACTGTATTAGTGACCTGGAGCCGACACCTCGCTTTGCAGGAGTCGACTCCAAGTGATCCCAGGTTAACTATTTAGGGCAGAGTCGACTCCTCTTTCATTTCAATTGACTTCTAACTCTCCCAAACTCTCTCAAACTTTTCCCAAAACCCTAAATCTCTTAAATTAGCCACTCCACTCAATGGCACCCAAGCGCAGAGGATCATTATTTGGAGGAAGAGTAATGATGGGGAAGCGTACGACAAGGCGTCCGGTGCGTGAACCCTCTCCGGAATCATCCTCCAGCTCAACCGCATCCACTCCCAGTGCCATTCCTAGCCCCTCCTCACCACAAGTTGATACCCTAGCCGGCCGAATCATTACTATGGGAAGAAAGGTGGATTTTCAATTTTTGAAGCTGAGGGTTTTGCTATTAGGAGACAAATCAAGGAACTCGGTTGGGATAAGGTATGTTCCTTAGACATACCCACTTATCCGGCTCTAGTCAAGGAATTTTACTTCAATTTGTCAAGAGGAGATGGAGGATTAGTTAGTATGGTTAGAGGAAGAAGAATCCATCTCACATCCAAAATTTTAGGAAATCTTTTAGAAATCCCTATTGTAGGATTGATTGCAAATAGTCACAGTGATAGAGCAGGAGCCTTGTCAAGAATGTTGGGTAGAGACTTCACCGAGTTTGAGGAAGTTAGGGCAAATCAGTTGCCTCTTGAGCTTAGACTGTTACATAATATATGTGGTAGGATCCTATTTCCTAAAACTGGCAGGTTTGAGTATGTCTCAGAGCGAGACATAGTGATCATGGACGTATTTTGACGGGTCAGCCAATCAATCTAGCAGGAATGATGATATGGTACATGGCTGAGGCCGAGAGCAAGAGGAGATCGACCTTGCGTTATGGAATGGTCTGACCATGGCATTCAAAAGTCAAGGAGTTGTTATTTTTGAGAATAAGCCATTGAAAAACCTAAGGCATACTGATTATTACAGCTTGGCTATAGTGCATAGAATGGGATTTATGAAAGTGGATGGCAGATGGAAAAGAAAAGGTCATCTGGATGAGAGAGCAGCTGACTTGGAGCCATTGCACCATCTGAGGCAGATCCATCAGTGAGGCATCCATCACCAGAGCCTAGCAGATCATCACCACCACCGGCACCTACTCCAGTTCCTGCACCTGTACCATTGCTGTTCCTTCTGCTGGTTTTTCTAATGTTCAGTTAGAGCAACTTAAAGGATTATTTAGTACTCACAAAGAAGAGATGAAGACTGAGATAGAACAGTCTTATGAGCTTGAGAGAAATGTTTTATTTATTAGATGACAGAGTGAGCAAGATGGAATCCACCCTTGGATCTTCTTCAGAATCTTTAAAGAATGATCTCATGCACATATTTGAGGAACTTAAAGAATTTGAAGGAGATTCTGAGACTTATTCTAGATGCAATGCAGAATTACAGGAAAAAATCGTAGTGGCATCTGCATTCTTTGATAGAAGGTTAAATGAATTTATCAGAGTTCAAAGGGATGGAATGGGACAACTCTTAGAAGAACTCAAGAACCGTTTCAGAATTTGATGTTTCTACCTTTTGTTGTTAGAAGTTTAGTTTGAATTTCTTTTGATGTAATGAAGCTTTTCTTTTGATGTAATTAGATTTCAAAGTTTAGGATTTTGATGTAATGAAAGCAATATTTTGATATAGTTGAAAGTATTTATGATGTAATGTTTTGATACTCTAATGAATATCATATTTGCTATCTTTGCACCTTGATTTTGAACGACTTGAATTGAGTTTTGATTCACTTATGTTTAATGCATTGATCTACTTCTTAACCTTTTTGTTGATTACAAAAAAAAGGGAGAAGTAAATATTTGTATATGCATAAAAGTTACAATTAAATGTACAAGGGGAAGAGAAGATAATTATATATATACATTGAATGAATTTCATTAATTAACTAGTATAAAGCATGAATGAACTTAATAGCATGAATGATAAGAAGAAAAGATGTAAATTTGAGTATCATAGGAGGAGCTATCCCATTCAGGGGAGCTTAACTATGAGAACTTAAAATTTGCTTTGAAACTTCCATTGTTTAATCATGCATATACTCAATGTTGTTGTCATCATCAAAAAGGAGGAGATTGTTGACCCAATTATTGATTTTGATGATTAACAAAAGACATGAGTATATTCATCATGTTTCTGATATATTTGATGAGTGTTTCAGGCATTAAGGTTGATTAATTAATCAAAAGGAATAAAGGAATAAGTTTTGAATCAAATTTGAAAGGAAATTATTTAAGTTCAGAACTTAGAGTCGACACCTTAACAGTCTGGAGCCGACCCCAGGGCGTATCAGAACATTTCTAAGTTTTTGGCATGGTCCGGAGTCAGACACCTATAGTTTCGGAGCCGACTCCAACCTGAGATACAGAGAAGTGGTCTCTGCGTCAGTTTTTGGAGCCGACACCTGAAGTTCAAGAGCCGACACCTGAGATTTTGGAGCCGACTCTAACCTGAGCACAGAGAGCATGTTTTTGGACATTGTTAGAGCCGACACCTTTGGATTCTGGAGCCGACTCCCAAAAGCGCCAAGCCAACACATTACTTTTTCAGAGATGACTCCTCAACAACTTTTACTTACTATTTTTGGACACCCCGACTTGGATCCGACACATGAAAAGTTGGAGCCGACTCCAACATGTCAGATGCAGATTTTCAAAAGTGACAAATCAGTTCAAACAGTAATATTTTTTTCACCTAACCTCTAATAGCTATTTTTTTTGTGTAGAAGCATCCAAGCATCTCATAACGGCTAGTTTTTCATCCAAAACCTTGGATTAAGAAGTCTATAAAAAGGGGATTCGTCCGTTTGAAAAATAAGAACGAAAAGAGAGAAATATTTTGTGAAAAATCGAAAAACCTTGTGAAAGAAAGAGGGAGAAATCAAAGAGGAAAGACTCAGAGCTCACATCAACCAATCCTAGAGAGCCCAAAGAGAAATCCAAAGCATTCAAAGCTCAAAATCGGAGGATTTCCCAAGTGAAAAGGAAGAAAGTAAAAGCCCTATTTTTTCTAACTTCTCAACTGCGATTTTTGTGAGGAATCTGAGCTGAGGCATGATTCAATCATTCAACGGAGAAGAAGAAAAGAAGAAAGCACATATCCAAATCGCTTTAAACAGGCTTTTCTTACCTTTATTTAATTAATTGCATATTTGCTCATTTGAGGAGTTGTTTTGTATTCAAAACTATATTTTTCATTGTTGTTTGCTAATTCAATCGGGGATTGAATTAGTGGAGGTGGTATACCTCGGGACAAGCTAAGGTTAGCTTGTGGTTTGGGTTTTATGCTAGTGAGCCCGAAAAACCAGCTGGGTTCATTGTGATCCCAGGGGAAAACAATAAGTTTGAGTTGTGAGCTTGTAAAACAACTCGACTGTAATCAAGTAGATTATAGTGTGAACCCAAGTGCTGCTTGGGAGTGGACGTAGGTGTTGGATACACCGAACCACTATAAAATCTTTATGTTTGCCGTGCATATATCTCTCTCTCTATCAATCTCATTTGTGCTTTGCTTCAATTAATTTAGTTCATTTGAGCATCTTTATATCAATCGAAATATTTTCAAAGAGTTAAATTTTTTAAAGAACCCAATTCACCCCCCCCCTCTTGGGTTGTCATCTGGGCCAACACATTCCGATCCCAAGCCTCTAATCTAAAACTGAGTAGCAACTTAATTGACATTTTCCTAGAGCCCTAGGGACACCAACAGTCAGTTTAGTGTACTGGAGGAGACTAGTACAAATCAATCTGGCGTATTCTCTAAAATTGGTGTCTAGAAGGAAGGTCAAATGTCAAACGACTTAAGTGGAGTGTTGGGGTTATTCTAATTAGGCACCTGCAATTTGCGGGACGAGCCTCCCCCCTTCCACCTGTCCCAACTGGCCAATTGAAGAGTTACTGTTAGATTGGCTTGCATTAAGCCAAATCCTTTACTCTGGATGACTAGGTCTAGCATACCGTAGTCCGAGTCAGTCTGAGTCTTGTATGCTTGATTATGCTTGCATGTGCACTAGATCAGGAGCATCTTTTCGCCATCACCACCTCCATTACAGGCTGAACCCATGGCTAATCAAAGCATTGATGATCACTTAAGGATCATCACTGAACAACTAGCCCGAATGAACCAAGACATCAAGCAATCTGAGGCTAGATTAGGGTCCAGGTTCGATCAAGTCGAAACTAGGTTGGGCATCCTAGAAGAAGCCCATGAGCCCCACACTGAGTCTGATCATGAGACCCCACCTCATCCTAGGAGAGCCCAACAGCCTGACCTCTACATAAGGCCAAACCCTAGGAGACCACTTCGACCTGATCCAGTCCTAGATGTCCTCCCTAGGAGACCCAATCATGAGGTAGTAGACCAAGAAGAAAGAGCCCTTAGAAGTGTCAGACTTGAAGCACCTACTTTCGATGGCTCTATGGACCCTAAGGACTACCTAGATTGGGAGGAAGGGATGACCAGTACTTTGACTGGTATGACATGTCTGAAGAGAGTAAGTTTAAGTTTGTCAAGCTCAAGTTAGTACGACAGGCTAGGTTATACTGGGCCACTTTAGAGCGAAGGCAATTATTAGAGGGAAGAGACCCCATAGTCACCTGGCACACCATGAAGGCTAGACTTAGGTCCAATTATGTCCCTACATCGTATGAACAGAGCCTATTGGACCAGTGGCAGGGATTAATTCAGGGTAGTAAAATTGTGAATGAATACATTGCTACATTCCAAGAGTATACCATGAGGTGTAATATCATTCAGTTGAGGAAGTCACCCTATTCAAGTTTAGGTATGGCCTGAGAGCAGATATTCAAAGAGAACTCTACCTAAGAAGGGTACACGATTTAGAAGAAGCTTACCAAGTTGCTAGGGATTATGAACGTTTTCAGAGAGGGCCACCCTATCATAGATCAAAGGCTACCAAGAGCCCTAGCCCATATCCAAGATCTAGCCAGGCCTATCCTAGTCGTCCAGACCTACCCAGTACTCAGACCCCCGCCAGACTTTCTCGAGTCGACTCAACACTAGCCAACCCAGTACAAGCCGAACTGAGTTGAGTCGACCCCAGAATAGTACCCCTATACCCAGAGAGAGGATAAGGACAAATCTGTAGAGGTCCGAAGAAATTCCAACCCCCAGATCAAATGCTTTAGATGCAACAAACCGGGACATATGATCAGCCAGTGCCTAGTCAGATCCCTTTATATAGATGAGTTACCTAAGACTGAATCCGAGTTCCTAGTTGAGCCTGAGGGAGAGGTCTATGAGGCTGATACCCATCTGATAGATGAGTACGATGGAGAGGAGAAAACATTTGAGTCTGAAGACCTACTAGGAGTGGTTAGATGTATCTTGACCCAGACTCAAACTAAGGACCAGGAAGATTGGCGTAGGACTAACATTCTACAGACTTTTGTTAATATAGGGGATAAGGTGCTTAAGATCATAGTGGATAGCGGGAGTTGTGTCCATGTCGTCTCTACCAATACAGTTAAGTCATTAGGATTGACCACAGTTCCCCATCCTAGTCCCTATAAGGTCTCGTGGGTAGATACCACCTCTATCCCAATCAAGTCCAGATGCCAAATACCAATCAAATTGCAAAATTATGACGAAAAGGTCTGGTGCAATGTAATCTATGGGTGTTAGTAGTATTATATTAGGTTGACCTTGGCTTTATGATCACGATGCCACCTTGTTTGGTCGATCCAACATCTGCTCTTTTAAACACAATGGGAACAAGTATGTGATACATCCAACTCCAACTAGGGACCCAATCAAGAAAGGATCTAGCAACCTTAAGGATAGCAAGCCAAGAGTTAATCTGATTAAAGCTAAGGAATTAGAAAAGGACATCACTGAGGGTAATCCTGTTTGGATTTTGACCACTAAAGAGATCTATGAATCAGTCCAAAAGAAACAACCCCCAGAAGTAATTGAGATCCTAGAGGAGTTTAAGGATGTCTTCCCTGAAGAATTGCCTGATCAGTTACCACCCTGAGAAACATCCAACATGCCATTGACCTGATCCCAGGATCCACCCTCCCAAACCTTCCCCATTATAGGATGAACCCCACTGAGCATCAAGAACTACAAAAACAAGTGGGAGAATTACTTAGGAAAGGTTTCATTAGGGAGAGCTTAAGTCCTTGTGCAGTTCCTGACTATTAACCCCTAAGAAGGATGGTACCTGGAGAATGTGCATGGACAGTAGGGCCATCAACAAAATCACTATCAAGTATAGATTCCCTATCCCCAGATTAGATGACATGTTGGACATGATGGCGGGTGCCACTATCTTTTCTAAAATAGACCTTAAGAGTGGCTACCATCAGGTTAGAATTAGACCAGGGGATGAGTGGAAGACTGCATTTAAGACTAGAGATGGTCTGTTTGAGTGGGTCGTGATGCCTTTTGGGCTGTCAAACGCATCTAGCACATTCATGAGAATCATGACCCAGGTCTGAAAGAGTACACGGGAAAATTCTTAGTGGTCTATTTTGATGATATATTAATTTATAGCAAGACCAAAGAGGACCATCTTAACCATCTTAGATTAATCTGTCAGACCCTTAGAGAGAATACCTATATGCAAACCTTAAGAAGTGTGATTTCATGACGCATAGGGTTATCTTTCTAGGTTTTGTGGTAACCCCAGAAGGTGTTTCAGCAGATCCTGAAAAGGTTAGGTCGGTCGTAAAGTGGCCGGTACCCATGAACGTCCACGATGTCCGCAGCTTCCATGGCCTAGCAACCTTTTACAGGAGATTCATTAGGGGATTTAGCACCATCGTCGCACCCATCACTGATTGTATTAGGAAGGGTAATTTTGAGTGGACTAAGTCAGCTAATAAGGCCTTCCTAAAGCTTAAGGATAGGATGACTCATGCACCCATACTTAGACTTCCAGACTTTTCTAAGGTGTTTGAGGTTGCGTGCGATGCGTCGGGAGTAGGCATAGGTGGAGTGTTAAGCCAAGAAAATCACCCCATAGCTTTCTTTAGTGAAAAACTAAATGAAGCTAAACTTAGATATTCCACCTATGATAAGGAATTCTATGCGGTAGTACAAGCCCTTAAGTATTGGAGACATTACTTACTACCGTAGGAGTTTGTCTTATTTTTTGATCATGAGGCACTCCGATTTCTGAACTCCCAAAGAAGCTAAATTCTAGCATGGCAAATGGGTTGAATACATTCAGGCATACACTTTTGTCCTGAAACACCATGCTGGTATAGAAAATAAGGTAGCAGACTCCCTAAGCCGTAAGTCTTTGTTGTTGAGTACTGTTAGCACCGAAGTTATAGGATTGACCGGATAAAAGATGAGTATGAGACCTATCATGACTTTGGTGAAATTTATAAGATCCTTCAGCTAGGGCCATCCAGTACTAGTGGAGATTATACCATCCAGGATGGTTACCTTTTTAGGGGCAATAGACTTTGTATCCCTAGGACGTCACTTAGAGAATTCCTAGTTTGGGAAATGCATGCTGGGGGATTAGCTGGTCATTTTGGAAGAGATAAGACTATTCTAGCGATACAGGACCAATTTTACTGGCCAAGATTAAAAAGGCTCATTGCCCTGATAATAGCCCGATGTCGAACTTGTGCCGTTGCAAAACAGTAGAAGCAGAACATCGGTCTATATACTTCTTTGCCAGTGCCTGATCGTCCTTGGCAAGACCTCAGTATGGACTTCATTCTAGGATTACCTAAAACCAGAAGAAGCACGACTTCATCTTTGTAGTGGTCGATAGGTTCTCTAAGATGGCTCATTTCATCCCTTGTTCGCAAACCTTTGACGCATTTAGGGTAGCCAGACTTTTCTTAGACAGCGTGGTCAAGCTCCATGGCCTACCTAAGACCATTGTTTCTGATAGGGATGTTAGGTTCACAGCTACTTTTGAAAATGCTATGGCATCTGTTAGGGACCAAACTTAATTTTTCCACAGCCTTTCACCCCAAACGGATGGGCAAACTGAAGTGGTGAACCGTAGTCTAGGAAACCTTCTTAGGTGCCTTGTAGGCGAACACCTAGGGACGTGGGATGTATTACTGCCTCATGCAGAGTTTGCCTACAATAGCTCAGTGAACAGGTCCATGGGCAAGAGTCCATTTGAGATAGTCCATGGGTACAAGCCTAATCGTCCACTTGATCTAATTTCTTTACCCCTCCATACACAAGTCTCAGAGTCGCACAAGCATTTGCACAGCATATCAAAGACTTACATAAGGACATTAGCCAGAAAATAAATGTAAGTAATGAAACTTATAAAAGACTGGCTAACTCCCGAAGAAGAGCCAAAGAGTTCGGTGTAGGGGATTATGTCATGATTAGGCTTAGGCCTGAACGGTTCCCACCAGGTACCGTTAAGAAACTTCACGCTCGTGGAGCTGGTCCCTTTAAAATAATAGAGAAGGTAGGACCCAATGCCTATGTGCTAGATCTGCCCTCAAATTGGGGCATTAGCTCTACCTTCAATATTGCAAACCTAGTAGAATATAGGGAACCAACAGCGATTCCTAGTGAGTACTTTGGACCTAACCTTCCTTTCATGAGCGAACCTACCAAGAGTGTCCACCACCAATTTTACCTGAGTGAGGAGAGCGGATCGAGCGTATCCTAGACGATCAAGCCATTACGACCCAGAATCGCGATTATCAACGGTACCTGATCCGATGGTAGGGTCACCCCGAATCTGACGATTCATGGATTACTCGAGAGGACTTGCAACACCTTGACCCAGACCTACTAGAGAGATACCAGAGCCATAATGACCCATACTCGACGGGTCAAGTTCTTCCCATCCCGGGAGAATTGGTGCGGGCACCAGGATCAAGCAGAGGATTCTTAACCCTATGTGGATATCTGATTAGTTATAATTCAAGTCTTGAGTTGGGAAATAAAGTTTAGTTTATTTTGAGTCTCGTCCAGTCCTATTCAGTTCAGTTTATTTTAATGTGAGTCCTGTAGTAAGTTCATCAGCTTACAAGAAAGACATCAGTATTGGAGCAGAAGACAAGGCCATCATAGTCAGACAGAGCAGCTGCTAAATTCAAGTTGGTGCCACACCTACTTCAAGCAGCCCACATGCCACCTAGCAGTGCAAGCAACCTTCCCGATCTGGATGATCATTTTCCTCATCTGGACGCCACAGATTTTATGCCGAATCTAGCTACCGCTGATTGCATCTAGAAGATCACCTTCCTTATTTGGACGCTGCAGATTTCATGCCAAATTAAGCTGCCGCTGATTGCATCTAGAAGATTAGGTTCCTCATCTGGACGCTGTAGATTTCATGCCAAATTTGATAAGGCGCCTTTTTTTTCTCTCTTTCATATCTATATTTTCTTGGGCCCCAAGTCTCTTGCTCTATAAAAGAGACCCTCTTGTATGAATGATGTATCTTTTATTATTAATCAATCAATCCAAGTTTGAGTTATTGTGATTTTTGTTAATTGGTTCTCTGGTGCTCTTGTTTCCTCCTCCTGCGCGTGCCAACATCCCAAGTCTCCAGGAGAAACCCTGGCTACCATCTTTGTCTTCCAATAGTGGACGCCCAAAAGCCCTTGGCCGGCCTCCCCTTTTCTCTACTCCTTCCTTGTCTCTTTGCCTTTATTCTAAATTTTCTCTATTATTCTTTAACCCTTGTATGGTGATCTTGCAGATCCCTCAATAGCCACGAATCCAGGATTCAAGGTGATCGTCATCCAGGTCAGCGATACTTGATCGCAGATCCGTGGGCTTAAGGCTTGGTCATCTAGGCGCATCTGCCAAGCAGAGCAACCTCTTCAACACTTTGATCTTTCCCCTCTTATCAGGTACACCCTTCTAATCTATTAGTAACTTTGTTGTAGGAGAGCAAGCCCTATCGGGGCTTCTTAGCCTCGGCGGTCCTTCTTCTTTATTTTTTAGGAACAATTTTGCATGCGGATTTACTGTGAATTTTCTTGAATCCCTCTTAGGCTATTACTTTGGGAAAATAATCAATTGTAATTATTAATCATTAAAAAAATTACTTACATGCGAATCGATCTTGCATCAGCTCCATTCCCCGTTATGTTAGAAGACCCTCCTCTCACCCATCACCTCTCCAAAACGCCTTTTTCAACTGCTACACTCCGGGGGAGGACTAGAATGAGCGTTTACAGCAAAAGGAGGGGGAGAAAGAGAGAAATGAAACTGAGAAAAGGAAATTCGGGGGCGGTCAATTTTATTACTATAAAATGATTTCATATAGAGTGTTATTTGCAAAAATAGAGATATTAAATTTTAATCCTGAGATGGTTGGCAGCGTATGGTCCTAAAGAGAATTTGCGATTAAAAAATAGAGATATTTCATATGTATAACCCACCATGTGGTTATACATGCAACCTTAGCTAATTTGGGATTAAAACGTTGATTTCTTTTGCACATAAGCCCTGAGATTATTCAAATTGCAATTGGTACTCACTATTATGCATGGTGTCATTTTGAATCAATGCCGGCAGGCAGATGATCAGATTGGTGGCCGATGCTTCTCCCCATTAAACCCATATTAGACACTGAGGCTATGTTTGGATGCCCTATTCCTATTTGGAATAGGGGTTTATTCCACGTTATTCCCTTAAATAGGTGTAAAAAAGCGAATGGGCTCCATAGAAATTCGTATTCTCTGAACCACTAGTATTCCTATTTTCCTATTCCATGGGATGGGTGTAAAAAAGCAAATGAGCTTCACAGGAATTTGTATTCTCCAAACCGCTGGTTTTTCATTTTGCTATTACCCCATGGAATAGCGTGTATTCTCTCTTTTCATTCTAGGGGCACCCGTGGAAGGAAAAAACGGAAGTAAAAAGCGATTCAGTCTTCATCCGCTTTTCGATACTAGGGTTTGAGAGCGATTCATCTTCATCCGCTTGTTTGCTCTTCCACTCTGGCTTTCTTTCTTTGGTTGAGAACCCTCTCGACTCTTCTCTTCATGTTAACGAAGTGGAGCAAGGGACGGAAAGCTTGGCTTCGATCTCTTCTTCTCTCTTCCTCGCACAAAAATTGTAAGTTTTGCTACCTTTTGATTTCCTAATTTCGTTGGAATTATATGCATGCATTTTAGTTGATCTATAGATTTTTAGGGTTTGATTGGTGATCAATGGTCGTGGGTAGGGTTTTGTTAAAAAATCCATGAGTTTTAGACGATGATATTATGGTATTGATGGCAGTACGAGCTACCACATGCCCTCTCCTATTCCCAATCCAATTGTTGAGCTTGTTGTTGACTTGAAGGGTGCAACAATGAAGCAGAGGAATTCATTGTGCTTTTATCGGCGATCATTTCCAATCCTGGGCCGAAGTCTAAGAATTGATGGAGATATCATGTTTCTACAGCCAAGGCTGGACCGTCGATCCAGTGTCTGTGAACGTGTCAGCTTTGGGTAGAGTTGGGGCAATGGGCTAGGCTGCCCATGGCCCGACCTAATTCAGCACGAGCCAAGCCGTGTCTGTATGACCCGATAGCTATAATGCCGAACTGTATCAGACTTAAAAATTTTGACCCGTAAACTAAACTCAGAACAGCCCATGATGGATCTGAACTGAGCCGTACCAATCACGGCACGGCCCATAAGGGTCTGAGCCATGCCGTTGAAACATGTCGACTTACCGGCCTATTCCAGAGCTCCTCGTTTCCAGCCCTGCCGAGCCCCCTTTCTCGACCACCAGACAAAACCCCTCCCATCAACACCTCCGGCCATTGGCATGGCACAATCCTCCGGCTCCGATCAACACCAGGCCCCCTTCTTCCCGTGGGACCTCCTTCCCATCACCTTGCAAGAGTCCATCCTCTCCCTCCTCCCCGTCTCCACCCTCGCTCTCTGTTTGTCCGTCTCCCGCTCTTGGCGATCCACCATCTGCTCTCCCACCTTCATCTCCTCCCTCCGCCGCCGCAGCCACATCCTTCCCGACGACCTCTACCTCATCCTCTTCACCGATGACAGCTCCCCGCCGCCGCCTACTGTCTCTCTCGTGACTGCTGGCTCTCTTTCCGCCTCCCCCCATCCCTCTCCACCCCCCACGCCTCCGCCGGCGGCCTTGTCATGGCCGAGGCCACGCATGGCCATCTCGCCGTTTTCGACCTCTTCTCCGACGCCGCCCTGAACCACCTCTCCGACATGGCGCGCGTCCTCTGGCTCTACCCCCTCGCTCTCATCGACAAATACCCCTGGTGGGCCTAGGCCTGGCACGGCACGGCCTGGGCCTGGCACGGCCCATGGTGCAAAATGAGCCACGGGCCATGTTGAGCTGAAATTTTTTTTAATCGTATCTGGCACGATCTGATTTTTGATGAGGCCCAGTGGGCTTAGGCATGTCGTGCTAGGTACGGCGAGTGTCCAAGTCAAAGCAACGGTATGGTACGGTCCAGTGCCCAAGTCAAAGTAGCAGACCAAGGGATTTTGATCCCAATTTTAGATGGTATGGGCATCTGATGATGAAAATTTTGGCATGGAGCCACCTAGTACTGTCATTTTTTCACCAATGTCATATGGCTATGGTGCTTCATCAATCGAAGAGAGGGAGAGGCAATCAGGAAAATCTAGGTAGTCCTTTGCAAGACTTGCTTGTTTATTTCCATATATATATATATATATATATATATATATATATATATATATATAGTGACAATCTTGGTCTATTGCTCAATTAGTTTGGATTGGATTTTTGAAATCTTTTTTTTAATCTATGTTAAGCTGGCCCCTCCTCTTTTTATCATGATTTTGGTTTATATTCTTTAGGCTTAAGCCTCTACCATTGCTGAGTTAGTCTTAAATTTAAACTTGGGACAATGCCAGGTACTGTTTGGTGGCAAGCAAGCAGATGGTTGGATTATTTCTCACAATATGGGTGAGGAGTGAAATTAGAGATGATGTAAAGAACTTGAAGGTATCTTGTGTTGGCAGGGGTTTAATGGGTTATCTCTCGGCAACAAGGTAAACATCATGTATTCTGATTATTTTTTCCAACATAAGTTTGAACAAGTTACCATTTACTTCACTTTCAACATTGAATCAGACCTTTCTGCAAGATATCGGTGCTCTTCAATGTTCTATATATTTTGGTGGCTTTAGGACATCGTGAGTAATGAGAAGAAGTTTGTCTTTGTCCAGGGTTCAATTTCCATTAGCATGTCTTTGCACCAAACTAACTTCTGCTTCATCTGCATCACTTGACATCAGGGCAGGAGGAGGAGGATGAGCTACGAAGGAACTGTGTGTTTTGGAGATGCTGAAGAGATGGATGCAAGGAAGTTTGAGCTACGAAGGATGGAATACAGTGCAGCTGCTGACATATAGCAAAAAATGCAAGAATTTCAAGAAGTACTGAGGTTGCATATCAAGAACGATTGACTCAAATCCTGGTCACATGTATTAAAAGATGCTTGTTATGTATGCTTGTTCATTTACATAGTTGTACCTGTGGAAGACAGCCTATATATATATATATATATATATATATATATATATATGCATGGTATGCTCTTTTCTTGAGCAAGTCTTCATTTACATGTAAACTTCAGGTCTAAGCGACGACTTCCATGCTGATTGTGAAATTATAAACTGGATGACAGGCACTTTTTCCAAACACAACAAAATTTTGGTTCTTAAGCTAGGCTAAATGCATATTGCTGCGTATCATATATATATATATATATATATATATAAGTTTTATTCATCATTCAATCAATTTTGTTGGCATGAAGAAGGCCATACGAGTTATGATCACTCAAAAGCAGTTCTACATGTTTTTCAATGCATGAAGATGTTGAATTTGCTAGGCCCAGAGTCTTGATTCTTATTTTGTTTATTAATAAAAAAATAATTTATTTAAGTACATAAAAAATTAAATTGATAAACATTTTTTTTCTCATTGGATCAAGGGGTATGTTTGGGATTTCTAAAATATTCATCATTTATTCCTAATGGAATACATGCTTATCTCATGTCATCCAAACACCATTTGGAATAACACTGCATTAATTGCACTGGAATAACATAGAATACCAGATTTTTATCCAAACAAATTAATAAGAAAATAAGCTATTCCTGAAGAATTTATATTTCTATTTGTAATAACTTTTTAGCATTCAAATACTACCTGAAATTTTACATGGTTACTCGTCTCACGCGTTGAGTTTGATTGAACCAGTCAATCAGGTGGCAGGGGATTGGGGATGTGACAAGATCGGCTCAAACAAAGATTATTTATAAATAACACCCCATAGATCCTAACATTATAAGTTGGTTCTCATCGCATCCCATGCGTTGGTTTGAATTGGTGCCGGCGCAGTGTGCAGGAACTAAGAATCAATAATGAGATGAGTAAAAGCGCAAAAACCCCTAACTTAATAAAGAATTACAAATAAGTTCTCCTTATATTTGTACCTTGAACCAGTCCCGGCAATTGGGTGCAGGGACTAGTTAAAACTGAGATGAAGTTTTATGTAAGGATGCCATCCTATTGGAATTTAAGATTATAAGCAGGTTTCTTGTTTCTTAATTACATTGTCTCGGTTAGAACTAGCTCAGGCTGTTGGCTCTGTAAGAACAAAGTTTTGGATCTTCTCTGCGATGGAACCCTTAGAATGATATCTGCCATGCAGCTGTCCTTTCAGACAGCATCTTTGCACTGAATTTCCATCCCATCCTGATTTTTTGGATTCTCCGAGAAAAAAGTGTAAGAGTTTAGGATCTTCAATAAATAATTTATTACATAAAATTAAATATAAAATACTTACTTGATGTCAAATTCATCATAATTATAATAGTCTTAAATCTGATTAGGTTTTGATAGCCTCTTTTGTTAAAAAAACAACTGATTTCTCTTTCTTAACCTTATCTCTTTCGTAGCACAAAACTTGATGAATTTTTTTAAACTGCTACCCTTATCAAGTGGAGAGAGGACCAATTATATAAAGATAACATTCAATATGTTACTTCCATCAAATACTAAACTTAATGGCTTAAGCTTTTGGACCATAACTAACACTCGATTGGACGAAGGACGGTGGCCCTTTGCTTTCCGCACACGAGACGCTAGTTGGATGAACGGACGGCGACTCTTCGCCTTTGGGGAAGAGGCAGCGACTCTTCCCCAAACATATCTAACATTCTCCCACTTGGTCCAATAATTTATGATATTAATATTTAATAGTGTAAACATTAGGTGCGTATAATTAAATTTCATAATGCCATGCTTTTATCATGATTGACTTTAACATAATAAATTACATAATAAGAGTTATGACAGTCATACATGTTTCAATTGCATACTTCCTTCCATATACTACCGTATAACAACTTATCATGTTAGATCATATAATTTATATAACTTAATGTCTATTAATTGTCTTAAAGACATATTAATTTTTTTTTTCAAAATATTAAGAGTATACAAGCATAAGAAACAAGAAATAATTTAATAAAACCAAAAATGTATCATATTAACAAGCTCAAGAGTGTCATAACATCATCATAATCAATCTTCAATTCAACCAAGATCCATTCTATGTACATGTTCTTTAAATGTCTTTGGTTGTAAACCTTTAGTTAAAGGATCTACAATCATAAGATCCATTCTAATATGTTCAATGCACATTCTTTGTTTCTAAACCTCCTCCTTAACATAAAGTACTTTAGTTCCATATGTTTAGCACTTCTGGAATATTTATCATTTTGGAGAAGAAAACTGCCGCGGAATTATCATAATAAATTTTCAGCGGCTTGGTAATGGTGTCGACAACCCCAAGTCCTGAAATAAAGTTCTACAGCCATAATGCATGAATTGTAGCTTCATAACATGATACAAACTCTACTTCTATAGTGGATGAGGCAATGATAGATTGTTTGACACTTTTTCATAAAATTTTCCTTTCTCCCAACAGGAACAAATAGCCAAATATTGACTTTCTACCATCAACACAACCAATAAAATCTGAATCTGAATATCTAATCACTTCCAACTGATCAGACTTTCTAAATGTGAGCATATAATCCTTAGTTCCTTAAAGATATCTATCACTTTCTTTGCAGCATTTCAATAATCAAAACCATGGTTACTCTGATATCGGCCCATCATCCCAATCGCAAAGCTAATATCTGGTCTTGTGTAAGTTTGAAAATACATCAAGCTACCCACAACAGAAGCATATGGAATAGATTCCATTTGCTTACATTCCACATCATTCGTTGGACATTGCATAAGACTAAATTTATCCCTTTTTGTATTGGGACAACACCTATTGAACAGCTGTTCATATTAAATCTCTCAAGAATTTTTTTGATGTAAGCTTTCTGAGACAATCTTACCAATCATATGATCTCTTTCTGAATATTGAAATTTCAATCATATAAGATGCCTCTCCCATATCTTTCATCTCAAAATTTTTAGAGAGAATTTTTAATTCATACAAGATGCCTAAATCATTAGCACAGAAAAATATCAATATATAAAACCAAAAATATAAACTTACTTCCATAAATCTTTTGGTAAATGCACCGATCAACGATATTTTCATGAAAACCAAAAGATGTAATAGTATCATTGAACTTAAGATACCATTGTCTGGAAGCTTGTTTAAGCTCATATATTGATTTCTTAAGTTTATACACCATATGATCCTTTCCTTCCATGGAAAAACCTTCAGATTGATCCATATAAATTTCTTTCTTTATATCCTTATTAAGAAAGGTTGTTTTCACATCCATTTGATGTAACTCTAAATCATATTGAGCTACCAAAGCCATAATGATTTTTAATGAATCTTTCTTTAAAATAGATGAAAATGTCTCTTTATAATAAATGGCATCCTTCTGATTATAACTCTTGGTGATAAGTCTAGCTTTAAAACGTTCGATATTGCCATTCATGTCACGTTTGGTCTTAAAAACCCACTTACATTCAACTCGTTTAGAACCTTCTGGCAATTCGACAAGATCTCAATATTGTTTTTAGCCATTGATTTTAATTCATCTTTCATAGCATTAATCCATTTATCAGACTTATCACTGTTAATGGCTTATAAAAATGAAACAAGATCTTCATCAATGCCACAATCAAAATCTGACTCTTGCAAATAAACCAAATAATCATCTGAAATCACGATTTTCTTATCCTTATAGGTTTACTTAAAGTTATTCCACATGGTTTATTTCTGTCAGCTACTGATAGGTTAGGCTCTTCATGGGGTACTTCTTCATTCAAACATTTTTCATTATTGTTTGTTCTTACAATTCTAGAACAATATATGGAATAATTATGGATGTAGAAACATTAACCCTTACTTCATTGATATCCACAATCTATTTGTTAGCACTCCCACTAACTTCATCATTCTCAATGAAATTAGCGTTGCATGTCTCAATAATTCTAGAACTATGGTTTGGACAATAAAACCCATACCCTTTGGATTTCTTTGGGTAACCAATAAAGTAACCACTGACAGTTTGAGAATCCAATTTCTTTTCATGTAGATTATACACTCATGCTTTTGCTAAACAACCCCAAATATGCAGGTGTCTTAAACTAGGTTTTCTTCCGGTCCATAACCCAAAAGGAGTTTTGAAACTGCCTTACTAGGAATCATATTCAGTAAATATACTGCAGTTCTAAGGGAATATATCCACAAAGATTTGGATAATAAAAATTATTTATCATACTTCTACCATATCCATTAATATTCTATTTTACCTTTCTGTCATACCATTTTGTTGAGGTGTGTCTGACATAGTATACTGTGCACATATGCCATGTCTTTCGAGAAACTTTGCAAATGAACCTTGATTTTGCCCTGATTCATCATACTTTTCATAATGCTTACTATCTCTATCAGATCTTACTATTTTACTTTTCTATCTAGTTGCCTTTCAACCTCTTTTATAAATACCTTAAGAGCATTTACAGCTTGAGATTTTCTTTAAGCAAATAGACATATCCATAACGTAAAAAATCATCATAAAGGTGATAAAAAACTTTTCTTCACCAAAAGATGGAGTATCAAAAGGTCCACTATATCAATGTGTATAATTTTAAGAAGCTAAGTACTTCTTGTAGCTCCTTTCTTGTTATGTTTGGTTTGCTTTCCCTTAATGCAATCCACACATAAACCAATATTAGTAAAATCTAGATTTGGTAGAATCATTCTTTACTAATCTTTGTAGCCTTTCTTTGGAAACATGATCCAAACGTTTATGCCTTAAGTAAGCAGAGTTTTCATTTGCTATACTACGTTTAATTCCAATATTTTGATGAATACACATTAGGGATACAGAAAAATTATCTTCAAGTTTTAATTTATATAAATCATCCATAAGAAAAAACTAAAACATCCTTTTTCAATCTTAAAACTAAACCCATTAACATCAAGTTTTGATACAGAAACCAAAATTCTAGAAAGTGAAGGGACATAAAGAGTTTGTAGTAGATTCGGGTGATGCCTGGTATCTAAAGTAAGACGATAAGTCTCTATGCCTTCAATTGGGGCCTTCTTTAGTTTTCATGAATAGAAAGTTCTCATTTGGGTTTATGCTCTGAATTATAAGGAATCCCTACATTACATTAGAAACATGAGTAGTGGCACCAGAATTTAACCACCAAGTGTTAGAAGAAACTTTAGATAAGTTTGATTCAAAAATTGAAAAGCATAATGAAAGATACATTTCTTTTCGAACCAAGCTTTTTGCTTTAAACAATCTTTCTGATAATGTCCTTCTTTCTTACAGAAGTGACATTTATCTTTCTTCCTTTTCTTTTTATCATTATCAGCAACCTATGTTACTTTAGTGGGTGCTTTTTTCTTAAATTTCTTCGATTTTGGTTCGATAACTTTACCAGCTCCTTGACCCACTAGGTTTATTGAATGAACCCCTTGTGCTTTTAATCTCGTTTCCTTTTGAGTAAGCTTATGGCCAATTCATTAACATCTCACTTATCCTTAATAGTGTTATAGTTAATTTAAAAAGGTCCATACTTTTGAGGTAATGAGTTCATAATGAATTATACCAGAAAGGAGTCATCCATAGTTATTCTCAAGGTCTTAAGTCTTGCTGCAATATTAGTCATATCAAGGACATGTTGCTGCATACTTCGCAATCCATCATACTTTATGTCGTGAGTTTAGCTATTAGTGTCCCTGCAAGTGACTTATCAACGAAATGAAAGGCTCTTTCATAAGCTTAAGATAATCTTTAGCAGTTATACTTTTTGAAAAAGTAGACTTAATATTATTGACAATTATCATTCGCATAAATTAAGACATAATCTATTAGATCCGTTCCATGCTTTATGTTTTAACTTCTCTGCCTTGCTGCTCGTATCAGTAATGTCGTAGGCTTTTCTTCTAATAGTGCTAAGTCAAGATCTAAGACACCTAAATAAAAATTAACTTGCTCACGTCACTCAAAGAAGTTTAAACCATTAAAGATAGTAACAGCAAAAGTATGTGAATGCGGAGAAACAACTACAAAAAAAACATAAATGCTCACTAAATTAACAAATTCAGATAACACATAAAATATATTATAGATTTCTTTTGGGTAAACACAACAAATATATACATCATCATCGTAATTATATTGCTATTTAAACTTTATAAGGTAATTAAAAAACCTTATCAAATATATATAGTATCTTTGGATATATATTATATTTGATAAGAGAATATTAGATTTCCTTCTTTATGTTTGTTAGTTATAAAATATCAATCCACCTTTGGGCAAATTCTTAATTTTTAACAACCAACAAATCTTTATGATTTAAATAATAGCATTCTATAAAATTTCATAAATTATATGACTGAATATAAACTAGTTTGGCCACTTTGGTGACTAACTAACTAATTTAATCTTGATGCCATATAACTAAACCATAATACTATTAAAATATTAAAAAAAATCTAAAAAAAATCTCTTTATAGGCTCGTACAACCGCATACTTAATTGCTAAGGAGACGAACAACTCAATCTGGTTGATGACATGGATTCTCTTAGCCCTCTCACTTCGATTTGTTTGCAACTAATGAAGCAATTCAGAAGACCTGTGCTATCATGATATCTATTTTATGATAATTCATTAGAGTAATCTGCTTGCTATTTTCAGTACATTATTCTCTCTGCACCTTGTAGTAGCAACCATCTCGTTCCACCTTTATGGTACTAATAGGAAAAAGCACTCTTAAAGAACCCATCTACAATACAAAGGAATCTTTGGTTTGCAATAGACTGGCAGCAAGGTATCAAGAGAGCTCACCCTACCAGGCTTAGGTATGGTTGTGAGGTTGTTTGACAGACCCACGACAAAATATACATATATATTTTAATGGCCAACAATACATCCAGCCAAAATTGAAGCGAAATCAATCAATCATAATATATGAACAAATTATTTATATTAAAAACTTTGGCTCTGATACCACTATGTAAGAGTTTAGAATCTTCAATAAATAATTTGTTACATAAAATCGATTATAAAATACTTACTTGATGCGAAACTCATCATAATCGTAGATAGACTTAAATCTGATTGGGTTTTGATAGCCTCTTTTGTTAAAAAAAATAATTGGTTTCTCTCCCTTAACCTTATCTTTTTCGTAGCAGATAACTTGATGGATTTTTTAAACTGCTACCCTTATCAGGTGGAGAGAGGACCAATTATATATAGATAACTTTCAATCTGGTACTTTCATCAAATACCAAACTTAATGGCTTAAACTTTTGGACCATAACTAACACCCGATTGGATGAAAGGACGATAGCCCTTCGCCTTCCGCACATGAGGCACTAGTTAGACGAAAGGACGGTGACTATTCACCTTCGGCATGCGAAGTATGGATTGGGGAAGAGACAACAACTCTTCCCCAAACATATCTAACAAAAAGATTATCAAGAGATGTGCTTTCAAGATTGAATCTGAGATTTAGTATGCCAGTTTTGGGTTAATGCTTTTTGTTATTTGTATGTAGTATGTCAGTTTCATGAACCTAGTGACATATATATAAAGAGAGAGAGAAAGAGAGAGAGAGAGAGGGAGAGCTAGATTTGATTATATGGGTCTTGAAGTCATACCATTTTTTTCATTATGAAAATCTATAATTCATGTAGATTCAAAAATGAAAAAGTGACCAGATTTGAACTTGGCTACATGTAAGCAACTAAGTTCATCTCTCTCTCTCTCTCTCTCTCTTTTATATATATATATATATATATATATATATAGGCTAAAATTCCTGCTAATAATAGAACTGCTCATCGGTGCTTCTTCTTCTTCTTCTTTTTTGAGAAGGCTATTTCAACTTGTTTTAGGCTTAAGTTCATAGGCAAGCAAAAAAGACTTCATGCTCATTAACAGAGCAAGACTATGAGATTGAAAACTGGAATTATATATGGGAACTCTTTGCTCATCGTACCGATCTGATGGCACAGCCTTGATTGTTCATGCGCCTAATTCATGCGTGTAAATATGATATCTATGTGTATGATCATACAATGCTCACCTGCACCATAGCCATCCCCTCATATATTGTATATCACTTGAATTTGTTCTGTTAATCCAGAGGCTGAGCAAAGATCTAGGAAACAAGCTCTCTTGAATCCCATTCTTGAATGGCAGAGAGGCATGGTTGGCCAGTAGATCTTGAGTAATTAATAATTGTAAATGACTTTATTAAGCTCAAACAATTAGATGTGTAGTTAAAGCAATTGCAGTACTAGATGTGGTTGTTGTTATCCCGTCACCATCAACGCAACCATTTCTCTTAATTCTCTTCGGTTAGAACGTCAGTCCATTTCACGGACATATAAACCTTATTTATTGCTTGTTATTGACTTCTTAGTAACTTGTATCAGTTGATGTTGAAACTGACAAAGACCTTTAGCAGTTACTTATGATTAGTTTATATGCAACATTAACTGTTGAAATTCTGACATTCCTGATAGCGTAAGAGACATGACATCAACAATAAATGGTCTTAGTTGCGTTCAAGATGGATAGCGTATGAGAAGTAGTTTAAGTTTGAAAGGATGGAGAAGAGCAACCCACTTGCAGTAGTCCATGAGGTTGAACAATCATCTCTATCTCTAAAAATAGGCAGCATGAACAAGCATGAGATCCAGGAAGGCTTTCAATAGTTTTCTATATCCATGCCCAATCCAAATCTATCCAGGTCTAACCATTTGTGATTTACATGTAGCTTCGAGTTCACTGGATTGCTCATGGCGATTAGAATTTAACTAGGGGACCGAGATGATCTGGAGCTCCCAAAGTTCCATTACCTGTGCATGATGAAATTTTTCTCCTATTTTGCATGCATCAAAACAAGAGTATGAGAAATTTGATGGTTCTGTCTCTTGGGAGCCCCGTTCTACGGTCTTTGTCTCTTGGGAGCCCCCACCCCCAGGTTTCGTCAAAGTAAACTTTGATGATTCCATCTCTGATTGTTTTACTGGTTTTGGGTTTATCATTCGTGGCTTTAAGGGTCAGTTACTTGCGGCTGGTGGACATAGCTCTATTGATATCTCGGTCCCTATAGCGGAGCTCAGGCTGCATGGGCTGGCATCACTCATATTGTTCGACACATGGGCCATCGTAGATTGATTATTGAGGAGACTCTCTTACGATTATCAGGTAAATTAGGCAGGCTAAGGATTCTTATTCTCTTTTAAACCCCTGATAAGAGATATTAGAGTCTCTCTGCAGACTACTTATGCCACCGTGATTCTTATGCCTATAGAGAAGCCAATGCAGCCGCTGATTGGGTTGCATCTTTTGTTGCTCACCAATCTGGACAGTGGGTTTGGCATGCTGGTATCCCTTGCCCTGTTATTTTGCATCAAATTGTGTACTCTGATATTTCGGGTTTGACTCACTCTAGAGTGGTGTGATCGTCCGCCTGTAAAAAAAAAAAAAAAAAGTATGAGAAACCATCTTCCTAACTGAATGTGATGATCTTCCTTCCATGAATTCTCTTATTTGATCACTCATTCTCGAAGCCTCAAAATATATTCCTGAATGGCTATTCAGATCAGGCGTTAAAACAGCTAGCTTCTGGATATTAATTTGCTCAAGAGGATTCATATGATGCTTTACCAAGACTGCAGCTAAAACGTGATAACAATTGTGATTGATATGGATCCGATAGCAGCATTAGAATGTCATCATCTTTATCATAATCTGCATCAACAGCCATGATGGTGCTTTCCATCCTTATCATCTTAGCTAACATTTTATTTATTGCATGGCCGCCTTGCACCTTGCAACAGACCCAATATTACCATCATCCAACACCTCGCAATCAAAACCGAACCTATAATTTTAAGTTTTTCAACAATGCTTCTGATTGTATGTAAATGCTGCCGCAAATTCAAAGGCATAATGGGATGATATAAAGGATCAAATGACGTTTTGAATGAATACAATCAAAGATTTCTGGAAAAAAAAAAAAAAAAGTATCCTGAGCCCATTATTTTATCATATCATTGAGATTAGTATCCCAAGGCAAACTACAGTAGCTCTCATGTATGTCATCCGTAAATTAATTTTTTTTTTCAGAGATTGACTACAAAGAAATCTTGGTATTAAATTCGGAGCACAACAATCAGGTCTTGGGATCCATGGCCACAATTTACCTTTATGAAAGTTTTTTTGCAACTCTTGAACGCTTCTAACATGAGATAATGGAGATTCTATGAACTCAATGTCAAATGAGGGATCCATGCCATGACTAACCTGACTTGATTTTCATTGAACTTATTATTATCAAATTTTTAGTAAGATCTTTTTTTTTTCTTTTTCTTTCCTTCTGCAAAGGGTTAATGGCCCTGTTCACTTGTAACTAGGCCCTACCGTAGACTTGCCCTGTAATCGGGCTCCAGAACCTCTAGGAGACCTATAGAACGTTCTCCACTACCCCACATATTAGCTTTATCACTAGCTTGACTTGCAGCTTGGTCTCTGACCATTAGAGTGCTCACCTACATTAACTCGGTTAACCCATATCTTGAACCTTGAACCCATAGTTGTCAGACCCAACTCGACATCAACCGGCTAAGGACTCGAGTCATCGGATCACTGTTTCAACTATTGGATCATCGGTTTGAACCATCGATTTAATTATTTAATATAAAAATATTTATAATAAAAAATATTAATAAAAAATTAAGATTAATATGATAATAAACTTTAATATTTAATGCCATAAAAAATTAATTTACAGGTGAACCAAATAGATTGACCGGTTCATAATGAATCGGACATGTTGACCAAATTATTCGGATCTCTTACACATTTGGTTTTAATTAGAATCGAACCGGCTTGGCCTTCGGTTCCGATTCAACCGGTTTAACCAGCCAGTTCGATCGATTCTGATAACTATGCTTGAACCCAGACACTAGATGCTAGACTTGGATCTGGCTTCAAGCTAATAAAATCTATTGTTCTAATTAATACTAAAGTCATTAATATAGGTATGCAACAATTGAAGTTCAGGGAAAGTAAGTCTAGATTTATTGTTTATATAAGTAAGAATCTCCTTTGTATTATGTGTATATATTGATATGACCACATCTTTCTTGATGAACATGTTTTGCCATGTAATCTTGCATTAAAAGCTATTATGATAGATATATGTTATTCAATATATATTTGTATGTGTGCACAGATTTCAAGTATTATATAATTTATGACATGAATTGTTATGAAATAGAATGTTAAATTGTATGATCATATAACTATAAAAAAAAATTTAACTCATAAATAACTTGAATACGTAATGGAATAGATTGTAATATATAGTGGGCTAGGTTTTGGTTATCGCTACAGGTTAAAGTGCAGTTAGATTTTAGTTGATCGAAGTATGAGCAGATTTGCTTGTCATTGCAAGTTAAAAGCATAGCTAGAGTTTGGTTAATATTATGGTTCAAGTTTGGTTAATTTTGATTATTGCTATGAGTTGAAGTATAATTAGATTTGGTTGTTCAGCATCGGATAAGGTAACTATAACTAGTCCAATGCTTGTTCAATAAAAATTATAAAATTATATATTTTAATAAAATAATTTGATGATCATGATTGTATTATGACAAAATAGCAAAGTAAGTTTACATGAAATTAAAGTCAATTAACGAAGTTGGGGATTGAAGGAGGATTATTATAAGATGCAAGCTCATGAAAGTTAAATAATGTTTAAATTTAATTGAATCGTGATGTTCTAGCCTATCAAATAATCGATAAAATATAAGTCTTTTATAATTTATAAATTATAATTAAAAATTATGTTGCATTTTATTTTTTTTTATTTTTTATTTTTTTTTTTATAGACCGATGATCACACCATTTCAGGGTGAGTCAAACCGATATATCCGAATACAAAATTTGTGACAAGATAAGGGATAAGGGTCGCCCTGCTTCCAACTCCAGAAACCTGAATGATAGGCCACCCTGACAGCAATCCAATCGGCCGCTGAGTTGGCCTTCTGTGGATATGTGAATCTGGATGCTGACAGCACTCAGAGGGAGATATCGGATGTCGCTAATCAAAGGGATAGTTGGCAGGTGGACATTGGACTCCTGACGGATCCAACTAATAACCGTAGCTGAGTCGCCCTCAATAATAAGCCTTCGACCGTCCAAACTTCGAAGGGCATGAGAGATACCGGCTCAAGCTGCATATAATTCAGCAAGGAAAAAGAAGCATCGAGAAGTCCAAATCCATCAGCCGCAAGGGCTACAAGAAGGGTTACAAGAAGGCTGACTCCTGACGTGGGGCCTACATCTACTTTACAAGAGGCATTTGATTGAAGGAAAGCAAGATGTGGCTCGGGTCATGCGTGCATGTGCGCGTCCAGTCTCCTTCCAAAACCTCCAAGCGCGATTCATCGGTTTCTCTGGTCCATTCATTAAGGGGAGGACGATGAGCCTCGCATTGGATGAATGGAGCCTGTCACGATCCCTCACCACCTTTTAGTTGCATTACTACCGCGGAAGAAGTATTCATCTAAAAAAGCGAAATATCACATTTAAAAGACCCATCCAGTACAATGAATCCCCCCCACACCAAGCCTTTTTCTCGCCATGTCAATTACCCATCGCCATGTACACCGCACTCACGCATTTAACATGGGAAAGAAGTGACAGCACTACCTGTGCACGGTGAATCATGCCTTGAAAGTAATTAGAGAAGTTATAGGGGGACAAGGCAAACTCTTTTTACCTCTGCTTTTTTTTTCTTTTTTCTTTGTGTGTGTGTGTGTGTGTGTGTGTGTGTGGATATCATACCACAGAGGCTATTAAATGACTTGGTGGCGATTTATAGTATGCACTGAATGCTTAGATGGCTCAAAATAAATAAGATACTGAAGTTTTTATGGCCATCTAACGGGGCCACCATATAAAAGACCACATTCAATATCGATGAATAAGAAAACAAGCATATATTAGCCTTCCTTGATACCAACGATTTCTTCTTATGTGTTGATCTTAACATTTTGTATCTATTTTTGGCTCGTGTTTAAAATCTTAGTTTAAAATTAAAGCTAGCTTTCCAATGGCATAACATCTAGCAACGTATTTCATATAGGGACAATCCAAACATCAAAAGAAAATCTATAAAGCGTCAATATATTATTGAGTGATTCATGATCTTATCACTAGTTACAAAGATTCAAGACTATTTTGATAATAAATTGTTAATCTTTTTACGTAAATGGTTGATGCTCGTTATGTTATTTAAATCATTCTTTTTAATAATTTGAAACATCTTATTTAGTGATAATTAAAAATATTTTATTTTCATCTATTTCCATGTGCTATCTTTTTTTTTTTTTGTTAAATCTTTAAAATTCATCTTCCCTCCTATCGGATCCAGCGCTTACATGATTCAACCATCGAAACGCTTCCAAGGCTCTTATTTCTTTCTTTTCTTTTTTTTTTTGTATTAAATAATATAAAAATAAGTTTGGCCGATATTTGGAGAAAGATATAATTTAATAACGTGGCCGCTAAACTACCCTTGGATCCAATGAGTTCTATACGATAGAAACCTACGGACGGAGATAAAAAAAAAAAAAAAAAAAGTCACGCCACCAGTCAACGCCGAGAAGAGAGGCAAGGCAACGCTCTTCACTTAATCGCATCTTTTTAATAATAAGCACAGCTTTCCAATACAACACACTAGCATCCACTGTTGCGGTGGTCCTTCTCCTCTCTCCAGCGGGATTCCGACGGTTGGAGGGGGTTCTTGATGGTGAGTTTCCCCCCATCGTTCTGTATTAAATGCAGTAGCTGGGGAAACCCACCAACATCGCTCACCAAAAAAAATCCCCCGTTTCGCCCACACTCCTCTCCATCATGCTACTAAACTCCTCTTCCCCCTCTCCCTCCCCCTCTCCTTCCCAACATGTCCTCCCCTCCTTCCTCCGCCGCCGCCGCCGCCGCCGCCGCCTCCTCCTCCTCCTCCTCCCCACCTCCCACCTCGTCCTCCTTCTTCCTCCAGAACCTCAGCAACATCGGCCTCGGCTACGCCATCGCCATCGCCCTCGGCCTGCTCGTTCTTCTTTCCACCCTCATCCTCGCCTTCTACGTCTGCTGCCGCGCCCGCGCGCGAAACCCTAACCCTAACCCCAGCGGTGGCGGCGCCGGTGGAAACCCCGGCGGCGTCGTGCTGCCCCGCATCATATTCGTCGCGGAGGACGACGACGACGAGGAGAACAACAACGGCGAGGAGGGCGGCCGCGGCTCCGCCGTCACCGGGCTGGACCAGGCGGCGATCAGCTCCTACCCGAGGTTCCCGTTCTCCGCCGCCAAGTGCGGCGACGCTGTGTGCTCCATCTGCCTCGGGGAGTACCGGGAGGGCGAGATGCTCCGGATGATGCCGGACTGCCGCCACTATTTCCACCTCCCCTGCATCGACGAGTGGCTCCGCCTCCACGCCTCCTGCCCCGTCTGCCGCACCTCGCCGATGCCCACCCCGGTCTCCACGCCGCTCTCTACCCCGCTATCCGAACTCGTCCCCCTCTCGCACTTTGCCGCCGACCGGAGAAGGAGGTGATCGCCGTTCACCAGGTTCCGGATCTTGCCCTCTTGCGTGTATATTTTAGGGCTTTCCGATAGCTCTTTGCTTTCTTAATCAGGGAAACAAAAGCTTTGCAGTAGAACTGACAACATGGAGGTGGATGCTGCTTCGTGGCTAATTAGGCTGTTCAGGTTTCTGTAATGCTTGCAGTATTCAGTCGATTGGATTCGTTTTTGCTATAGTTTCTTAGCTGTGTTAATGCTATAGAAATTGATATATGAAATTTTGGGTTTTATGTGCAAGTTAGTGTGGTTATAATGCATTACTTTGGAAAAGCAATGTGGATTAATTTTGTAAATGAGTTCTGTTGTTTCAGTTAGCGTTCTTCTGAATATGTGTGAATGCTAGCCATGAAATTGTAAGTCTTATACTGCTGCGAGATGAATACCTTTGGAGAGTGCCTTCATCACTCAAATGGCCCGTGTATAACTTTGCAAAGCACTTGGGCCTTTTGTGCTTGTTGAAATATTGATATTTTTACAATACTGTTGACCTAAGAATGGTGGTTTATGGGAGCCTCCTCCTTGGATTTATACTATACAAGATTATTAGCTTTCCAGCTTAGATAACCAGAAGAGGAGACTGTGGATCTTAAATTTAGTTTTTAGACGGACTTTCTAGATTCAAACAAGAAGACTATAAGTTTTTGGGTGTTTGCATGATTAGGGTTCATAATATTTGTGTCTTAATTGCAGTTATTGCTGCTATGCTTGGTTTCGTTTTATCCCTTATAGGATTTCATCAAAATCAAATGCATGCTTTGATACTTTTGTTGCAGATGAAATTTTGAACATGTACGACAGGTTAGATTCTTATTTGTTTGGTTTATCACAACTTTTCATCTGCTGTATACATTAAGCATTCCGGTTTGTTTTTGAATACTCGAAAAAGTCATAAATCCAATTATGTCAAAAGCTATTGCTAATTGTTTGCCAATCTTTATGGATGTGCTCATCTAGGAATAGAGAAGGAAGAACACTAAGCTAATCTTTGTGATCCAAGAGGGTCATCGGACCCATTGTGGATTTAATTGGCCACTTGTCTAGGTTTCAGTGGTTCAGGAACAAGGTCTACCACTTCGGGGCCCACATGCATTGGCTAATTTTCAAAGGTCATAACTACTCTAATCCTCGAACATTTCATTCTGATGCTCTTTTTTGGAGGAAAATTATGTATTTTTTTGACACCTACAAGGGTGGCAAAGTAATTTTTTTTCTAATCGAGGGAGACTTTTCACTTGGTGTATCTTCCAATCTAAGGGTAATTAGGTAACATTGCAAGAGACAAAGTTGATGTAGGATTCCGAGATTCAACTCTAAGATAACTTCAGTTTTAACATGATTTTTTCTATTGGTCAGTATAAGAGGAAATTGATCCAAATTTGGAGGCTTCGCTAGTATAATAGAGATTTTGTATATTAGTTTATTATTAAATTAATAGAAGCAAAAAGGATATGAAACCCTACTTTCACAAATATATTATTCTATTATTATTTTCTATGAGAAATCTGAGTTGAAGGGGTTGAAGAAATTGCTTCTCTATCTAGTTGGATCACTTTGAGAGTGTGGTTGTTTTAGATTGAAGGGCTTGAGGTGGTAGTCTGTATTGATGTAGGGAATGTTAATCATCTCTATAATCAAAATATTGAGTTCTTTTATCCGCTAAAGCACATGTTAAAGATCAAGGCCATCCTTTGGTATGATTTTGGAGATTATTATTTATTTATTCATGACCTTTTTGATTGTGTCAACATAACCTCTGACCTGACTAGAGGAAATGAGACATATTACAGAGAAAAAGAATATGTCTTAGACAAGGAGGTTTATGTTTGTTGCTGCATTTTTGAAAAGAACCAGCACTCCCCCTTATAAGGGTGAAAATTCTAAACTAAACTTTTTTACATGTCTATCAGGTTATTTATTAAAGCAGCCCAGTTAGGACTTTCAAATCATCCTACAAATCACAAGATACTCTTATCTTAAATGGCTGAAACTTCTAGTTCAATCTAATTGCTAAGCTCCCATCAAGTTTTTAAAGTTTATAAGACAAAATTCTTGTATTTTGAAGTTAGCTAGAAAACAATTCTTTCCATACTTTCAAAAGATGTGCAAAGTAGCTTATCCATTTGTGCACTTTTTTTTTTTACGTAGATTTATTTAAGAAACAAAATTTGTAAATTCATGTTATTTATTATAAGTCTCAAAATATAATTGTGCTCATCACAATGGTTGCCCTTCCATTGAAAACGCAAAATTGTTCAAACACTACTCCTTACCAATCATGCTACCCATCAGAACAATTGATGTAACCATAAGTATTGGGCTAAGTAACTTGGCTTGAGTTAAACGAGAGAGCCAAAGAGTACAAGTTGAGGAGGAGAGAAAAGGTGGAGAGCAGTCTTGTTTAAACCGGCAGGCGCACTTAAGTGCAAAGGTTTCTTGAAGCCTAGGCAAAGCACAAAATGTGAGCACGTGCCTATGCTTTAAGTCTAAACAGATGAGACACACATTTTTAAATAAATAATAGAATATTTATAATATATTAATAGAAAAAGTTAATAAAATCATAATAATAATATATTTAGCTTATTAGCTCAATAAAAAGCTGCCTTTTTCTCAACTGAAATCTGTAGTCCCTTAATGTTTTCCTCCTCTTTCTCAGCTAATTTTTGTGTTTTATCTCTTTATCTTTCAATTTTTAACTTTTTTATATGGTAACTGTATATGTGAAGGTGCTTCATAAAGTAAACACAACTAATAAATATGATAAATTTGAAAAAATATTACAAATATAGCTTATGAAGAAAAGCAGATTTTTTTGTCTCAAATTATATCAAAACTGCATTTTTTTTTGTCTCATATGTGCCTAGATGAAGGCCCCTCATTTAGAGTGTAAAAAGCACCTAACCTCTAGCATCTTTTACTTTATGCTTTAGGCTTATGTCTCATGCTTTAGATGCGCCTTTAACAACACTGGTGGAGAGAGGAATGAGGAGGAGAAAGATAGGTAACAGGCTTTCAATTGCCAATCTCAGAGACAAAGTTCAAATTTTCCTTAAGCTAGCTGGCTAAGTTTCTCTAAAAAGAAAGATTGATAAATTTCCTTATTCAAATTTGCAAGCAATTAGGCCTCTCAACTCAAATCTATGTTAAGGTACAAAATATTATAGATAATACCACATAGCTCATCACCCAGCTTCCTCCTACATCTAGACTTGTTAAATTACCATGCAATGTGTAGCCAAACATTCATCAGTATTGTTCTACCATTGTTTGCTTTCTCCAAAGCAATTGTTCGTGGCTGGCTACATGTGCACTCAAATCATAGTCCAGAGCATCGTCTCATGCCCTATAACTTATTGTGTGACAGGACTACATATCTATATAGATGGAGGTCGAGCACATAGATCTTAGGGGTAACTTAGACCAGAGTTTTCATTTACCTTGGTATGCTGAAAGTATAATGGCTTATAGCTACTACCCATTGGAGCAGCTTGAGATGCCAACCATTCACAATCTCAGTAGGTATAAAACTAGACTAGTTAGTTGCCTTGCAAATACAGCTTGGGTGCTTATATGACAGTGTGTTTTGGGCATATGCTTTAACAATTGCCCCTAGATCTGAAAGCTTAACTTAAAGAGGACTACCTTGCACCCCATGTAATAATGCCTGAGGACCTTTTCTGAAGCCAAAAGTTAGCCTCCTTGCCCTCCCCTGACAATGGAAATCCTAATAATGTCAGCTTTTGAATGAAGATTCAAACTCCTTACTTTGAGGAGTTTTGGAACAAAATGAGACTCTTTCAATAAACTTCTCAGATCTCAACTCTAAAGAAAATTTGAAAAGGAAAAAAATCAGGCTGGATCCTGTTTAACCTTATCTGCTTAGATTGCATTAATTCTGTCTTATGATTATGATGGCAAACTATAATATCCTGCTCAACCAACAGATTTCTGTGATGAGGGATGGCAAAACTTATGCAGGTCTTTCATGAGTGATAAGAGCAATCTGCCATAGATAGGCCATAACTGAACTAGGTCACGGTCATGTATACTATCAACAAGCATATATAATACGGCCAGATCTATTTTATTTTCTGAAAATACAATTAGCCTAAATTCTATTTTGCATCATTTGCTTGTGCTTGTCAATGTCATCTTGAGATTGTCATAATGAACCGTAGTTTCCTGTTCCATCACAGGATTAACCATGATCTGATAGTCTAGATTAATGCAGATCCTTCTCATGATCTGTACCATTTTTTCATTTTGTTTGAAGTAAACCTTCAATGTTGTTCTTTATTAGTAAAGCAATTGGATCTGTCATTTCAAAGACAAGATCATTATACTGAATGTCCTTAATCTTCGCTGTTGACTAAATCATTGTAACATTTGGCATAATGTGCCAGTACCAATCTCCTTGAAAAACAATTGATCTTTAGTGAGTCATTTGTCTGAAGTCCTAGATTTTCTGCTGCAGGATTTTCCATTGCTTGGTCTTCTACCATAGGCCTTTTGACTTGTAGTATGCTAATTGTGTTGGTAGATTTCTAATTGGTGAATTGTCAGTCTGACTTTTGAATTTTCAATGGTTGGATGTTTGGTTAGCATTAGTTGGTCATCATCAATTAAGTCCTGCTATGTTTGTTATGTTTTGGGTTCATAGCTATGGGATCTGCTCGGGTCATGCCATCTTGCATGAGCAAGACCTTTTCTCAAATGACTGATCTAGTTGAAGGAAGATTTCTTCTAGATGTTTCTTGACAATAGCACCCCTCCTCCCTTGCTTGCTGCTTGGTCAATTTGATCTATTTGAACACCTAACTCCTCAACATGGTGTCTCGATGATCTATGGTATTTCAGCAGTGTTCTGCTAAACACCACCTGTTCTTGCCTCCTCTGTCCATTGCATTGATAACCTCAATGTTCAACCAAGAATATATGAGTTGTGATCTGGAAGGATTACCTTGAATGTGAATTGATTTAAACTGGGGGATAGGGTTATAAAAGAAGGTTGAGGGTAAGAGGAAAGAAGAGGGATGAGAGTTGGGTTGTTACTGCTGCAAGAATTCCACCAATCAAATACGATCAATGATCTTCATGACAATTCAGATCTTCCTTGAGCCTTTGTATAAAAGATCTTCAGTTAAATGCAATATTAATATGCTCAACAATTTCCTAATTCAAGCTATTACCTAACTAGGATCCTTCTGAAGCAAATTCAATTGAAATAGAACTCCATATGGAAATAAATCATACATTGCTGAAATAAACTTTTCAATCAATTCATGTAAAACTTCATTCTCTGAAGAGCTCGGAACTGTTTAAGACTCCAAGAAACTTTCTAAGGTTCAGCTTATGATATATCTGAAACTACAATGTTAATGGGAATAAAATAACCTGAATTTATTTGACATTCAAGGCCAACTATTACTGGTGATTTGAAGTGTCATTTGAATCTTCTGTAAAAGAAAACATAAAATCCTGACTCCTGAGCTAATCTCTTTAACTGGACTATTATAGTCTTCTTTGAGAACCTGTCTACTAAATGACATTTTATATGCCAAAAACCGATGAGTGAGTCAATTTAAGCCTTTGGAGTGGAGTGCAACCTGATTTTCTTACCTGAAATTTCTATTCTTGAATTTCCTAAATAACCGGCACTTGACAATACTGCTAACTTTAGTTCCAAGTTTCATCAGTTTCACAGAAGGGACTAAAACTCTTTTTGCAAAATTCCTCTTTTTGTAAATTTTCTTGAAGGGATCCAGACCTTCCAAGACATTACACTTTGTGTTATTTCAGTTTGTAGTTGGAGTCAAAACTGCTAAAGGCAAAAGTCAGGAAGAAAAATACAACAATCTCAGATTGCAATAGAATTCTTTTATGTGTGCATATAGATCTAGAGATGCAGTCTCCATACTTGTGTTGGTTGTGCTGATAGCTATTTGTTGGGAGTTTCTTTATATTGGGTTTGCGTTCAAAACTCTTAGGTGTTAAAGCTATAACTAAGTGCCCATATAACTTACTTGAGTTCTACATGTAAATTCCTTTGTAACATGTACTAAAACTTCTTTCCAAATAAGGGACTGACAGATGGCTGATGATGCAGCTTAGTTCATCTAGTTGACAAACCTTTTTGCTAGTTAAAAAGCTAAAATATCTTTAAGATAATACACCATACACCAACGTGCGCGTGCGCAAATAATAATAATAACAAAGTCTTAATCCGAAACTAGTTAGGATCAGCTACATTGTTTTTTTTTTTTTCTATTCGGCTCGGTTTAGAGCCTCATATCTTTAGGCTTGAATGAGTTGAGTTGAGTTTCACACACACACACACACACACAACTTGTAATGCATAATGCATATATTGGATAATTTTTTCAATTTGTTGTAAAGCCTTCTTTTTGTTTAACTTAATTTGTGACCTTATCTGGCAATAATGAGATAGTAACTGTTCCAACCAGCTTATCATCTCTTTGTTTGTAGGTTCAAACTTATCTAATCAATTCATTATGGTTGATGTGATTTCAGTAAATCATCTAAGAAAATTTTTGTATTCTGAGTTTGTTTTTGGCATGGAGAAGATCGTCTAAATGGTGCTTGAACCTAACAAATAATTGGGAAAAATAGATCGTACAAAGCCACTCGTGGATAAGGTTTTAGAATATGTGCTGTTGTGAGACTTTTAGAGTGATATGGTGGGGTTGGCTGATCATGAAGAATGAAGGCCCCCTGTTTGTCAGGTTAAGACTTTATTTGAATTACTGAGACTATCTCTGGATGAGTTGCTCCAGACTGCCCGGTTCACACCTACTAATACATCTATCAAATGGAAGCTACCATGGTGGCTAAACAATGGAGTAAGCTTTCGTTCTTTCTCGAGAAAAATATAAAGAATAATAATTAGGTAACTTGTGGCACATTTTTCTGTGAACTCCACTGAAGGGTGTGACGAGCATGTTTATTATTAATAGAAGATTTTGGCAGGGTTTTTATTTTAATGTCTATAATGATGAGGAATACCATAAAAGTCATTCTGACTACGTACGAGCAGATTGTGAATTATAAATAAGTTTTCTTTTAAAAAGATAATTAGGTCACTGGTGGTTCATTTTCTGTGAACTCTACCGAAGGATGGGATGGGCATATTGTATTGATAGAAGATTTGGGCAGGGTTTTTAATTTTAATGTTCTATAATGTTTTGAGGAATACCATAAAGGACATTCTGACCACACGAATAGACTGAGAGTCATGAGACTACCAAGGTTTTAGCTGGATCTGTTTGGTTCTTCTATATCCAAAATATGTAGATGATGAAATTTATTTAAATCAGGTGGAGCTTGTTTTTGTGTCTTTGTGTCATAATTTGTGATGGATGCTTGTTTTATTCTTGAAATATTAATAACTTGAATTTTGAGGTCCCCAAAGTTCATAGGCTGAAAAGATTTTTTTTCCCCCTTTTTTTTTTTCTGAAACCTTTGTGGAAGTTGGTTCAGGGTTGATGTGTAGGGATTTCTGTGTAACCACTTGTAAGAACGGAAGTTAGCTTGGAATATAGGCCATTTTATGTTTATTCATAATGGACGCTCGCATGACATGCAGAGGTGGAGTTCCATTATGGAATTTAGGCTCTTGGCATGGAGTCATTCATAACTCTTTAGCATAGCTCAAATTCAGTAGTGTTGAAGTTGTAGAATCTGATCCGCTAGCAGCTTGTGACGTATCCTGAAGTGCTGATCGAGATGATATCTTTACGCTCAAGTGAAAATGGGAAGGTACCCTTACCTTTGTGGATAGAGAATCTTTCAATGGAACAATTATTCCTCTTAGCTGGCTTCAATTATCCAATTTTTTTATATGTTTCATTCTCAATCAGAGTGACAATGAAACTTAAAGATGGCACTGCAAGGTCTTTGGTATGGATTAGGTTCAGCGGGTCTGAAAGCTAGGAAGGATGGCCACAGAAAAGGGAACAATTGGTGAGGGAAGAGACCTTACTAGGAGCTGCTTATAAAACTAGGCCTTGTAACTGAACCGAGGAAGAATCAGCTGTTGCAGTCTTTGGAAAATTGATAGCCCTTTTTATCATCTATATCTGTCATCTGTTAGCAACAGCAATTTTTCCGTTTTGGTACTCCAATCGTTTTCAATATTCATTCAAGGTAAAATTATTCATTCATGTGGAGTGTCTGCTCGACCCAGAACTTATTGAACTGGCAACGTGTTCCTATGTTAACCAAGGGGTTTTGGGCGCTTCGTCGTTGCATTGTTCGTAAAAGAGCATACTATTTGGTATCTTAATTTCATGTGCCTTTTTTCAAGTGGAATCCATAATGGATCTATAGTGTTCGACCATCATGATGATCGGCACAGCGTCATCGTAATCAGACTAATCGGATGCGGTATGATATTCTTCTGCCTTTTGAACAGCTAGAAGTTGTTAAGAGGATAGCGTGAATGACTGAAAATACCAGATCCAGTGGTGGCAGTAACCCAGTTGTATAAATTAGCTGTTTCCTGATGTACGACATAGATGTATTTATTTATATATTTATGTCTTTTTAAGTAAAGCTGCGAGCAGTGTCAGATATTGCAGCCTTGGTGGCCTCGTTGCTTCAGTTCAACTGTGCATTCCTTGCAGAACTTATGGAGTCTGTGGCCTTCTAATCCAGGCCTACCGTAACGGTAGCCCGTCCTTGTTTCACCTTTGCAGGCGAGAAGCATGACGCGTCTCATTCCACGCCACGGTTGTGTGTGCGTGTTTCAAAAATATGAAAAATAGTGTCTTGTGAGAATCTTTGAGCACTTTCTCCCGCACAGCGGAAAAAGACCAAGGCTTTGTCGGATTCGGATTCGGATTCGGCAAGATATGCGACGGTGATGCGAAAGCCATCAGTTTTGATCTGGCCCATTGCCTGTTTTAAGACCTGATTGATAGACGGAATAGGAATAGGAAAGGAATAGCCGACTACTTATTCTGCCTCCATTCCTCTCAGACGTCTCTTGTTTACGTCTGCCGAAGTAGCTAATTCTCTGACGTGGGATTGTTGTGCCTGTGATCCGAGGCCCTACCATATTTCGCTTGGATCCTTTTCTGCCCCTCCTTTGAAGAGCCTTCCTTCCCGCCCATCTCAGGCCGGTGTTGGGACCCGCCAGCTGCATTCGAAAGGCGGGGTGCTGGTCAGGCCCGGTGACATCCCTGCTGCTCAATTAAAAGTTGGGCGTATTACTTTTCCAAACTCTGATACCTTTTCTCCAATGTTACTGCTCTTGCCGGCCATGCCTTTGATATCAACACACCCTCCCTCTTTTGCTCCATCACCAAGTTTAGGAGGAGACTATTATCTTCAAGTCGTTGATATTTTATGGTGAAATGATGAACCCCCCCCCCCCCCCCCCCCCCCCTCTTTGTGGTTGTTAGTAAAAATATCTTAGTGGTTAACTATTGCATACTTTATCCCTCAGCAACATGATCCTACACGTTTTACATTGACTGTTGGCTGACTTTTGTGGAATAAATTCATGCTGGGTATTCTCATCTAATACATATATATATATATATATATGATGTGGCTGCTCAAGTCACGTTAAAGTTAATGGAGGAAGCAACTGACGGAACCTCCGTCTCGGCTTCGGATCCGGAGTCCCCTCGGCCTCGAACCCGGAGTCTCCTTGGCCTCGAGGCCCCTTCGGTCTCGGACCCGATATCTCTCGGCCTCGGACCTGAAGTCCCTTCGATCTCGGATCCTGGAGTCCCTCGGCCTCAGACCTGGAGTCCCTTCGGCCTCGGACCTAGAGCACCCTCGGTCTCGGATCCGGAGTCCCCTCGTCCTCGGACCTGGAGTCCCCTCGGTCTTGGACTTCATCCCTTCCTCCTCCAGGCGCGGGTCCCCTCGGCCTCGAACCTTAGGTGCCCTCTACTTCGAGCCACCTGACATCACCATATGGTCCACCAACCGTCCGTAACCACCACATGTTTATCAATCATCTACAACTGTCACATGGTACACTGTGCATGGCCACTGCCCGTAATGGCACACGCTGACATGACTAGGCCCACCTACCATCTGCAGTGCCGCACCTGACAGATGATTCATGGTGCAAGATACCTCTGACATGCCCAGTATTGGTTGCGATCTATCCATGTCAGCCTGATCACCTATCCGGTACCGGATAATCATCGGGATTAATCACCTTCTAAAAGCGAAAAAGCGGATCTTAGAACAGGTATACTCATCGGAACTCAAGCTCTCTAACTATCTTCCTACTAACTCTTTTCTTCATTGTTCCCGAGTCGCTTGCTTGAGCGTCGGAGGGTCCCCACTGGTGCAACCGGTCTCGGGGACTTCCTTGCAAGAGTTTCTTCGAGGAGTATCTCTGTTTACCGGCGTTGGAGGAATGTGACTTGGTGGCAACAGATTGGCACACTAGATAGGGGAGAGAGAAAAAGCTTCGAACCAGTCAGCTACAGATCTTTCTTTTCCAAGCAGTCAAGAAGATGATGGTGATGCGTGCGCAGGAGTTCTCCACTAGCCTTGCCGGGGGCATCGCTAGGGAGCTGAGCCATCGGAGGTTAGCCCACTTGCTCCCCAGGCTAGGACTTTCGCTCCACCACTGCCACAGCAAGATGATCGGATCGTCGCCCTCGCCATGCAATTCCAGTCCCTGATGGTGGCGATCTAGGTTCTGCAGCAGCAGCCGGCGGTCGCGCAACGACAGCCGAAGCCACCCTTATCGATCCGGGGGTGGTCCAACCCAGCTAGCATTTTTTCGAGAGAAGTCTTTCCCCGAGAGGTCTGTCACCGTCGCGCCTCGCCCATACACCATCGCCGGGAAGCCTCTAAGAGGCCCTAGTCTCCTTCTTACCATGCCAGCGCTTTCCCTAAGCGACAGCATGGGAAGGACGCGGAGCGCACCCGCTTGCACCGCCGCCACCCCTCTCCGTCCTCAGAATCTTCAAGGGAGGGATCTTTTGATGGCCGGATAGTTCACTAGGCCGAGCATCGGCTAGATGAATAAAACCAGCAGTTAGAGGAGCTTATCCGCAGAATCACCAACCTGCCGGAGGTGGATTACAACAACCGTCCACCGCTGTTCCACCGTATCATGGAGGAACCGATTTCTATCCGGTTTCGTCTCCCCCAGCTAGACCCATATGATGGGACCATCAATCCCCTCGACCACCTGGAAAACAAGGTCCTGATGCAGGTCCAGGGGACAACTGATTCCCTACTTTGCATCGCCTTCCCCGCTACCCTGAGGAAGGCGGCCCGAGCTTGGTACTCCCGTTTGCCGCCGCAGAGTATCAACTCTTTTCGGCAGCTGAGAGGGCCTTCCTAACTAATTTTGATGCATGCCGAAAGATTCCCCGAGTGGCGGATAGTTTATTCTCCGTCCAGCAGAAGAGCGGCGAGTTGCTGAGGGACTTCGCCGCCCGATTCAAGAAAGCCGCTCTCGAGGTTTACAACCTCGAGGACTCTGTGGCCACTCTGGCCTTGAAGCGAGGGCTCTACCCTCCCGCTTTGCCTACTCCCTCAATAAAAGGTCGCCCAGCTCTTACGCTGAACTGCTGAGCCGGGCGCAGAAGTATATCCATGCTGATGAGGCTGACTCCTCCTGGCACGAGGTGGATGGGAGTTTCGGCAGTAAGCTAGCCTGTCCAGAGCCTGCTGAAGCTCATCCTAGGAGGCTCGAGCCTCCCCGCCGACCAGACAACCAACCACGGGCTCTTACACCTAGGGAAGGTCCCTTCACCCCACTACTCGCCCCGATATCCTACATCCTGATGGAAATCGAAGGCGAGTCATATCTCCAGTGCCCTCCTCCAATGAAGCCAAGGGCCCCCCGCAATAAAAAGTTGTACTGCCGCTTCCATCGAGACCATGGCCACGACAATGAAGACTATCACCAACTAAAGAAGACGATTGAAGACCTTATTCAGCATGGCCATCTGGGGAAGTTTGTTCAGAGGAGAAACCCGGGTGCGCCCGGCCCGTCGGTACCTCTGCCACCTAAAGTCAGCATCGACAACGCCCCGACTGAGAAGACTGTGGCCATGATTTCCTGGGGGGCAGGCAACGCCTCCAAAAGGCCAGGGGGGATGAGGGGCTAGATTCTGTAATTCTCTTTTCTAAAAGGGACCTAGAGGGGGTGGTTAACAGGAATGATGATAGCATCGTCGTATCCATGACGATCACAAAATACCCTATAAAAAGAATTTTAGTTGACAGTGGAAGCTCAGCTGATGTTTTGAGTTATGATGCATTTGTTCGAATGAACTTGTCCCATAGCTTCCTTCGGCCTATCACCATGCTCCTAATGGGCTTTACCAGAGATTCTGTAAGGGTTGAGGGGAAGATCACCCTACCTATCACTGCCGGGATGCCACCGTGTCAAAGCACGATTTTCATGAATTTTTTGGTTGTCCGGGTTCCCCTAGCCTACAACACTATCCTCGGGAGACCTGGTCTGAACCTTCTGGACGCTGTCATCTTCACCAAGAGGCTACTCGTGAGGTTTCCCACCAGCAAAGGAGTCGAGGAAATGCGGGGAGAGCAGAACCTAGTACCACTTTGTTATCACACTGCCCCCAGCCTGCAGGGGTGGTGGCTGCACTAACACCAGAATTGCTTGACCCGCAAGATTTGAGAGGAGGGGGGAGCCGGCCAAGTACCTGCTGACCTTCCTGCTGGGGGAGGAGCCGACAAGGATAGTTCAGATCGGGGCCCTACTCCCGGAGGAGGCGCATGCTCAGCTTCTCGCTTTCCTGCGAGCCAACTCCGACATCTTTGCATGGTCAACGTTTGACATGACGGATATATCCGAGGAGGTAATTACCCATCGACTCAACATCAAACCAGGATGCCAGCCCATCTGGCAGAAGAGGAGGAGTTTCGTCCCCAACCGACAGAAGGCCATTGATGAGGAAGTTCACAAGCTGGTGGCTGCTGGCCACATATGAGAGGTCCACTACCCCGACTGGCTAGCCAACGTCGTAATGGTTCGCAAGGCTAGCGGGAGCTGAAGGATGTACGTCGACTTCACTGATCTTAACAAGGCGTGCCCCAAGGACAGCTTTTCATTGCCTCGGATTGACTAGCTGGTGGACACCACATCCGATCATGAGACCCTCAGCTTCATGGACGCTTTTTCTGGATACAACCAAATCAAGATGAACCCAGCAGACGAGGAGGCTACTTCATTTGTGACCGAGAAAGGCATATACGGTTACAAGGTAATGCCATTTGGATTGAAGAATGCTGGAGCCACTTATCAGAAGCTAATGAATAAGGTTTTTGAGGCATAGATCGGGCGCAACATGGAAGTGTACGTGGATGACATGCTAACCAAGAGTGTTCGTACCACTGACCATGTTGTTAACCTTGTGAAGACCTTCAGCAATCTCCGCTGGTACCAGATAAGGCTGAACCTCCATAAATGTGCTTTCGGAGTGACAGCAGGCAAGTTCCTGGGCTTCATGGTGATGCAGTGACAGATCGAGGCGAACCCCGATAAGATCCGAGCCTTTCTTGACATGAGGCCTCCGGCTAGCAAGAAGGAGGTGCAGCGCCTTACCGAGAGGATAGCAGCCTTGAGCTGTTTCTTATCCAAATTAGCAGAGAGGTATCTTCCTTTCTTCAAGGCGCTGTGCAAGGTCAATGGCTTTGAGTGAACAAAGAAGTGTCAGAAAGCCTTTGAGGGGCTGAAGGAATTTTTATCCAACCCCCGTTGCTGTCTAAGCCGAGGGGCGGGGAGGAGCTTTTTCTCTACCTTGCAGCCTCCTTCGAGGCCATTAGATCCGTGCTGTTTGCATGGATGCCGACGGAATGCAGAGGCCATTTTACTACACTAGCAAGGTGCTTCATGATGCGGAGACCAGGTATTCCAGAACTGAAAAGATCATCTTTGCCCTGATCGTCTCTGCCTAGCGTTTCAGGCCTTATTTCTAGGCCCATTCAATTATTGTGCTCACGGACCAGCCCCTCCGGACAATCTTGTCCCATCCTAACACCTCTGGCCATCAAGCTGGAAGAATTTGACCTGTCCATCCGGTCTAAGTTAGCAATGAAGTCCCAGGTGTTAGCCAACTTCATGGTCGAGTGCACCTGGACCAACGAGCAACCGGAAGAACCACACTTGGAGTCCCCCGTGGCGGCAAAGGTAGGAGAGGAGGACTGGATCCTTCACATAAACAGTGCATCTAACTCCCAAGGAAGTGGAGCCGGGCTCATCCTCGCGAGCCCTGGTGGAGAGGCGGTGGAGTATGCTCTTCATTTCCTTTTTCCCACCAACAACCAAGCGAAGTATGAAGCCTTGCTAGCGGGAATGAAGCTGGCCGGGGAGCTTGGAGCAAGGTGCCTCAGAGCCTTCACTGACTCTCAGCTTATCTCAAAGCAAGTTGCGGAGAGTATGAGGCCCGGGATCCCACCATGTCCCATTATCTAAGTAAGGTTCAATCCCAAGCCTCCCTTTTTGCTTACTTATGTGTCAGTTACATTCCTAGGAAGAAAATGCCATAGCTGATGCACTGTCCGTTTGGCTACTTCGGCCGATGGGGCCTTGGGAAGAACGTATGTGGAGCATCTGGACGTCCCGAGTATCGAAGCCGCGGAGGAGGCCCTACTGGTCGCGCAGGAGCCCTCTTGGATGGACGCTTACATCTAGTACCTCACCGATGGAACCCTCCCCGAGGATTCTGCTGAAGCCAGACTACTCAAGCGATGAGCCCCTAAGTTTTTGATAATGGATGGGGGACTCTATCAAAGGTCCTTCTGATACCCGGTCCTCAGGTGCGTTAGCCCCACGGAAGCTGATTACATCCTGCGAGAAATCCATGAGGGCATTTATGGGAGTCATCTGGGGGGCAGGACACCGCCGAGCTAATTCGGAGGTGTGACAGCTACCAATGACATGCCAACATCCAGCGGCAGTCGACTTCTCAGCTGAGCCCCCTAGCGGCCCCCTAACATTTTGCTCAGTGGGGGATGGATATCCTGGGATCGTTTCCCTCGGCCTCTGGCCAGCGTAAGTTTTTGCTGGTGGCCGTCGACCACTTTACCAAATGGATCGAGGCCAAGGCTCTGGCTAAGATCACCAAGAGCATGGTGAGATCCTTTTTCTGGAAGTCTATAATTTGCTGGTTCGAACTATTGCATACCCTCGTCACCGATAACGGCCGACAGTTCAACAACACACCCTTTAAAGGATTTTGCACCAGGCTGGGCATCCATCAGCGGTTCACCTCTGTCGGTCACCCCCAGACCAATGGAGCGGCCGAGGTGACGAACCACATCATCCTTCAAGGACTCAGAGCGCGGCTGGACAACTTCAAAGGGAGATGGGTGGAGAAACTTTTCAACGTGCTGTGGGCCTACCACACGACGTCGCGGACTCCCATGGGAGAGACTTCTTCAGCCTTGTCTTCGGATTCGAGGTTGTCATCCATGTGGAAATCGGCGTTCCAAGTCCTCGAACGGAGTTGTACGATGAGGAGGACAACTCGAGCCAGCTGCGAGCCAACCTTGACCTTGTGGAGGAAGTATGTGACCGAGCGCGACTCCGAATGGCCGCCTACCGACAGCAAACTGCCAGGTATTATAATGCTCGCGTCCATCCCAGAACATTCTTGCCAGGAGACCTGGTCTCGGACGGCCTAAAGTCTCGAAGCCGGCGGAAGGAAGCAAGCTGTCGGCAAATTGGGAAGGACCCTATCGAGTCACTGAAGTCCTCCACCATGGAGCATACCGAATCAAAGGATTAGATTGGAAGTCACTACTCGGACCTAGAACTCTGACAACCTCTATCGGTACTACCAGTAATGTACCCCTTCTTTACATTGGGTTAGGTATTTGCATTCTCTTGGACTCATCAGTCCTGTATTCTATATTAATAAAAATGTGTTCGAGTAACTCATCTTTCCAGCCAAAGCCCGACCTCGATCGGCACCGAAAGCCCGAGGCCAGCTCGGTACTTCAAGAACGATGTACCATCGGTACCAAAAGCCCGAGGCCAGCTCAGTACTTCAAGACTGATGTACCATCGGTATCGAAAGCCGAGGCCGGCTCGACACTTCAAGACCGATGTACCATCGGCATCAAAAGTCCGAGGCCAGCTCGGCACTTCAAGACCGATGTACCATCGGCACTGAAAGCCCAAGGCCTGCTCGATACTTCAAGATCGATGTACCATCGGCACCGAAAGCTCAAGGCCAGCTCAACACTTCAAGATCGATGTACCATCGGCACCGAAAGCCCGAGGTCAGCTCGGCACCAAGACCCTGCCTCGGTTAGCATGGGAAACACGAGGATGACATGGCGTTGAGAAATGATTTCGGACCGTTTTGGACTCTGATGGCAGCTCGGCGCTGCAGGCTCATTGCAAGGCTCGCACCTATGCGTTGACCTCGGGTTCACCGAGGGAAGCTCCAAGTCCAACCTCAGTGTCCCTACTAGGGTCCGGTCCTATGTAGCAGCTATGTTATGGATTTGCTCACGGTGAGCAAACACACTATCTCCCAGTGCCGACACAGCCCCTAAGGGTCCTACAACAGCGAGTTGAAAGGGAAGGTATACTACAAAGAATGGTTATCGAATAGATTTTAAAAAGGAGAATTTTCATTACTCTTTCAAAAGTGTTTACAAAATACCGACCAAGTCGAACTTCAATACAGAAAAAGAGAGAAAAAATAAAAGGGGAATCAGATGTTGACTGGTGTAGGCCCGCCTTCGGATGGCGCCTCCTCGGACACCTCGTCCGGCTTGATGTCCATAATATTGGGGAGACCAAGGACTCTGGCCGCCTTCTCCCTGCAATCCCGGAATTCCTGGAGATAGACATCCACGGAGGCTTCGGCTAGCTCATCTATGAAGCTGGTGGACTTGCGAAAGTTATCCACAGCTTTTGCAGCCCTCTTCTCGGCAGCTGCTGCCCTCTCCTCGGCGGCAGCTATAGTAGCTTCCGCCTCACGGAGCTTGGCCTCCCCCTCCGTGGCGCGGGTGTTCGACCGCCTCGCTACCTCTTCAGCATTCTCCGCCTCTCCTCGGCCGCCTTTACTTCAACAGTGAGGGCGTGGATGCGATAGTCCCTGGCGGTGACGACCCCCATAGCCTCCCCAAGCTGGTCTAGGGCCACTCGAGCGTGCTCAGCCTTGGCTGCCGCCCGGCTTTCGGCTGCCTCCATGGCCTCCTTCGCCCTCTCGGCTTGGGCTCGGGCCTTGGCGGCCTCCGCTGAGCCTCACGGAGGACGGCCTCCCCCTGGTTGATGACCTCCCTCGTGGCCACCAAGAAATTCGTCGACTGCATCAAAAAGTAAATTAGTACAAAGCCAGTTGGATACTAAAAATAAGTCACGCAAAGTACATACCTGGACGAGTGCCACGAATGCCTCCCTGAAGAAGGCCGAGGCCCCCAACTGATGGAGCTCCTCCTGGAACTCAGGCATGAAATCTGTGCAATGAGCCGCTCTTGCCGACGGCTGTGATTCATCACTGAGGGCCTTGAGGGGATCGCCTCGACCTCGCCTCCCTCGGTGGCCTCGGCTGGCTCGGGCACTGCGGGTGCTAGGCTGGGAGCCATTGGCGCTTCCTCAACTGGTGGCCCTGCTGCAGCCAAGGGGCCCTCGCCCATACTCGGCTCCACCTCCATCTGCGCTGACCCGGCGATCGGGACGGTGGGCTCTGCCGTCGCTGTGGCCCCTCGGCTCTTGCTCCTTTGGTGGAGTGTCGGCCGTTAGGTCAATGCTGGGGCCAGATGCTGGCTCTTCGTGCTCCGGGGGTGGGGTGACTGTCCCAAGGGCCGGCTCGAGGCCTGGGTCCGCTGCCTCTCGCTCGGCCCCTCGGCGCCCTCAGGGGCCCTCTTCCTCTTTGTCATAGCCTTTCTAATGGCATGGACTGGGATCTTCATCACTGCACAAGTCACCGGTCAGAGTTAGTAAAAAAAAAAGAAGAGAAAGAAAACAAAAGAAGGCTAAGGGTCAGAAATTTGCAGCCCCTCACCACTGCAGAAAGAGACGCCTACAAGCCAGAGGTTGTCCTCTGATAGAAGTTGATTGCATTGGGGGACCTCGGCCGTCAGAAGCTATCTGAGTGCTTCCCTATCCCCCGGGGCCACCGATGCGTCCTTGTTCGGCCTCAGGTTCGGGTCCCCCCACCTTGGCTTCACTCCCACGAGATCGGCGAAAAAGAAACGAGATTTCCATCCTTGACAGATGAAGAAAGGCCAAGTTTTAGGGCTCGGCCAGGCTGAGGCTGGAATAGCCACCAACCCGACTATTGCCGGAGGGTATAGAAGCATTGGAAGAGGGAGATCATAGGCTCAATGCCGTGGAAGTGGCAGAGCACTAAGAAGCTACAAATGATCCGAATGGAGTTCGGAACCAACTAGGCGGGCGTCAGTGAGTAGCGATCAAGGAGGTTGAGGAAGAAGGGATAGTAGGACAGGCGGAGACCTATCCTAAGGGCGACCTCATAGATGGCAATTCTACCCGGCTGAGAGAAACTACCCTATCATCGGGAGTTGGAAGGAATAGTCCTATGTCTCTAGGAATCTAGTAACAGGCCCGGATGTTAGCCAGATCTTGGCCCGTTACCGTGGAGGCAGTCCCCGTCGGGGATTCCGCCCTCAGCCACGAGGAGGTGCCGGCGGTTGCCGGATGACTCCTGGCAGGAGCCCGGCTGGCGACTCACCGTTGAGAAAGAGGAACATGGTCCTCGAAGGGGTAGAAGAAGAAGACCAGGAAGGTGTTGGGAATTGTATCCTAAAGCCAATCATTTGATGATTGTGCTGATGTAAATTGTATATAAATTGATATATTAATAAAAGTTATTTGGCAGTTTATTCATTACAAGAACATCTTCTTAATACTCCTGAAAGTAATAAAGCCCTTAGGATCTTCTTCACGATAAAGGAGGATTTATCTTAGAAGGTCCTTAAAAGAGTTCGCGACCAAATGATATACTATGACAGGGCCATAGTACTATCAATTATAGGACGTTATATATCATATTTGTTGGTTATCCTCTTAATCAAGGAGTGTAGAGACACTGGTATGACATACAGGTGAAAGTGTAGGAGTACATTTTCCGAACGTGACTCATTTTCGGATACTCTGCTGTCAAGAGTTAATCCGAGAAGATATAGGTATAAGTATCCTTCAGACCTGAAGATCACAACCAGTGGCTTACAAGCAACTCATTGTACTTAGGAGCCGGACCACCTGGATTTCTAATCCAGCTACGAAAGGTTACTGGGTGCAGTCAAGTACTTGTGGCAGTCAGTTGTGGATCAAGATGGAATTTAACCTATCCCATTAAAAGGAGAAATGCTTGTGTTTCAATTTAGCAAGACCTTGGCCAAGGCACTTCATGTGAAATTCACATGATCACTAAAGTTGAAATCACTTTATGGATTTGCTATTTAGAGTTGACAGGCTCTCAAGCCATCCTTAGCATTTGTGGTCAAGAGGATGAATTATACGGCAACTGTTTCTTAGGGTTCTTGGAGTTTGCTCGGCAACTCTTCGACCTATCCGGACGTCGGGTTCCATTGCTAGATGGGCACATCGATTAGTATAGAAAGTTGTTTCTATGCTACCGGCTTAGGTTCGAACCTAGAGAGTCACACGCATAGAAGTTTCCTAGGATGATCTATTTGCTGATCAACGATTGAGAATCGTATATGATTTAATTAATCAATTTGATTGATTGAATTATCTCAATTGGGTTAAGTACAATTGAATAAGATTCAATTTGGTTTAAGTCTATTAGAAGGACAAGTCAATTTCAAATATTGATTTGAAATTAGACTTGATTTGAATTTAAATAGATTTAGGACTAGCCAAATTTGATTTGGGCTTGGACCGTGATCTATGTGGGTTAAGTCAAATAAATTCAGATCAGAACCCAAACCTCTCGAATATGGATCTCATATGATGAGATGGCTAAAATCTCATCTCATAAGATAGAATTTAATGCATGATATTTATTTACCGAACGTCGGATTTATCCCTCGTCTCTTTGGTTTTCTCCGAACGACGAAACTAAACCAAATGCTGTGACTCCTTGGTTTTCTCTGAACATCGGAATTAAACCAAGCGCCGCTCTTCGCTTTTGCCAAACGACGGATTCTTAAATGTCAGAATTAAATGTCAAGGCTAAATCTAGACTATAAATAGAGGGCATTCCCTCACCAGAGAACACAGAACAAAAAATAGAACAACAATACACGATTTGTCGTGGATTGTAATTCTAAATTATCGTGGATTGTAATTCTAAAATGTTAGAATAGAAAATCCTGGTGATTCTGGTGTTAGCGAAAGCCTGGTGGATCTTGAAGGAAGATTCAAGTAAGAGGATTCAAGATCAGCAAAGCTATTTTTTCGTGAGCTAGCACTCCCAAAATCTGATCATTCGGGGCTTCGCGTGGACGATACTAGAGGCCGGACGATTGAACGGCTGCAGAGCAATAAGGATTTACCTACTGTTCTTAAGGTAAGTGATTTGATCCCTAGATCTTAAGGTATGCTTCAAGATAATAGTGTGACTAGTCATCTTGAAGATCAAGATATGATCTTGATGTTTTTATATGCATATTTTAGATCAAACGACCCTGAATATATAGCAAAGATATGATCTTGATGCATATTAGATAGATTAATATGTAATCTTTTAATTTCGCAATGATAATAGTTATCAATTTTTAAAAATATGCATGCTTCTCCCTACAAATGGTATTAGAGCCATGGTTTCGTTAATGATCTAATTTACATGTAAATTAATATTCTCATTAATTATGTAATTATGGCTAAAACTTATCACAAGGCCATCCGAATTTACCCATTCAATGAGGTATTCTTGACATATTGCCGGGCGTTGATGCTTTGTTTAAAGAAAATTTAAATTGTGCTTTGGCATCAAAACATAGATTACACACACTCTCAAAAGATATTTTATATTTGATACATATTGATGTTGTATAAAACCATAATATTTGCATGTTTAGTATAAAAATATATATGATATATGATGGCATGATGTCTATGTTATAAAACATACAAATATTTATGAGAGTTTTATTTGAATGTCAAATATTAGTTCATAATTTTTTTTTGATATGATCTAAATATAGGAATTATGAGTAGTAACATTATGCTTGATTGAAATATATGACATGTTAACATGAAATATATTTAATCATTTGGGTTAGCTAAATCGGGTCCATAAAGGGTTAGACTCTAAGGTTTAAATCAACTGGACTAAAAGAGTATTTGTTCAAATCTAATTAGATTAGGTTAAGAATGCTCTAAATCAAACAATAGTTGTAGTTGATCAAGTCCTTCTCTTTGATTAAACCAAATGGAATAGATTAGGCTCCGTGGTTGAGCATGAATCTATTAGATGGTCAAATCAGAATTGGTTAACCATATGATGTCAAGGTGGGATGGCAAGTTTGCTCTAGGATCAACGATCGAATGGTTTTTAATTGGGAGCTACTCGTATTGATGCGTCTTTAACGAGTTAATGGCATATCCCTCCCATCGATCTCTCTCACCTGGTCATTGTGGTGAACCATTTATGATTCAGATCATTTACCTGATTCGGGTTGACCCATGCCTGTAAGGATATCAGTATGACTGATTTAGGTGCCACTTAACCTGACTTAATCTTGTTTCATTCTACCGATTTCATAGATTCAGTGGGAGAACTTGATTAGTCAATTTATCTTCATATTATTAAAATCCTCTAAAATTATTAGGTCCTTAAAATGAAATAGTTATATGATAGATCATAGCCTCCCATTAAGGTGGGTGATAATGAGTCCGATGTCTTGATAATCATTGGAGGCACTCCATGCCTGGTGCTTGTCAACCATCGAATTATCATTCATTATATGATAAGTCAGCGTAACTATTAAATAAACAGTCAGGTGAGCCGAGCTTCACTCGGGCTTGGTTGTCTATTGATAGGTTACACTGATTATATCATTTAATGGTTGGACCTAACCAGAACTTTCAGTGGAGGCACTTCATGCCTGCTGAAGAGGTACATGGGGCAAAACTGAACACTAAGAATTGTTTGGGGAAACAATTGGTTTTGAACCTACTCTTAGATGCATATGGGTTAGCCAAGCTTCACTTGGGCCTGTATGTAGTTTATGTAGATCTTAGTGCCCGCTAAAGAATTAAGAATAATTCTTCGAATTGGGGTGTAGAGGCTGCCAATTTGAACAAAATAGTGGGAGAATCTTTAGACTAAAGTCCAAGTCTTTAGACTGAATCAATTTATATACTAATAAACTTTAGTTTTTCTTATGCAGAACATGGCCACTAATTTATCATTAAGGTCCCTATTGGATAGTGACAAATTGAATGGTTCAATTTCAATAGCTGGTTCAGAAAACTTAAGATCGTCCTTGAGCATGAGAGGATTCTATATATTCTGAATAATCCTGCACCAAAGATACCTGATGCAAACACCCAAAGTTCTGAGAGAGACACTTATCAGAAGTGGCTCAATGATAGAACTAGCGTGCGTTGTATCATGTTAGCAGCAATGAACGATGAATTCGGTCGCCGGTTCGAGAATGCTCAGCCAGAAGAAATCATTCAAGCGTTGAATGAATCTTTCGGCACACCCGACGATGTTGAAAGGCACAAGACTAGTTGTGCTATTTTCAATGCTCGAATGAGAGATGGATCTCCTGTCACTGATCATGTATTGTACATGATCGAGAAGATAGAACTCCTAAGCAAGCTCGGCTTTCCCTTACATGAGCAGTTGGGAAAAGATGCGATCCTGAATTCCTTGCCTCCATCCTTCGACCTTTCCTTACTCATTTTCGAATGACAAAGCCTGCAGTCAACTACCACGGTTTGTTGGGGTTGTTACAGAACTTTGAGAAGGATAACCAGCTCTCTAAGGTTTGGTTAATGTGGTTGAAGGATCTAAGGTAGGGCGTAAACCCTTTGGGAAAGGGAAGAAGAAAAAGAATAATAAAAGGGTGCAACATGCTAGGACATCTATAAGGGGTCAGATGCAGAAGAAGAAAGTTGATAAAAGTCAAGCTGAATGCTTTCACTGCAAGATGCAAGGGCACTGGAAGAGGAACTGTCCTCTTTACATTGCCACACTTGATCCAAACAGGCCAAAGAAGAAAAAGGAGCAAGATGTTGCTCAACAAGGTATTTATATGATAACACCTTGTAATTTTTCTATATATGATAATCAGACCTGGGTATTGGATACCGGGAGTCCTTTTAACATTTGCAATTCATTGCAGGGACTACAGGTCACCAGAAGATTTGAGGACAATGAAAGATTCCTAAATGTCGGCGATGGAAGATTAGTTCCAGTATTGGCATTAGGAGTTCTTGAAATAGTTTTCAATAGAAATGTCATTATACTAAATGATTGTCATTTTTGCCCAACGTTCTTATTGAACGTAATTTCTGTAGGCCTTCTGGCCAAAAATAATTATAAATATCATTATGAATGGAGTCACTGTAATGACTGGGCATTTATCTAATGGCATTTATATATTATCACAGCCTGTGAATGTAGTGTACCAATCAAGTAAGCGCCCTAGAATAACTGATGTCACAGATATTTATCTTTGGCACCATCGGCTGGGTCATATCAACAAGAACAGATTAAACAGGTTAACTCAGGAGGGCATCCTTCGAGTTGATGATTGTGAATCATGTCTTCTTGGTAAAATGACCAAGTCATCTTTTACTGAAAAGGTGAAAGAGCCAAAGAGCTATTGGGTCTAGTACATACTGATGTATGTGGACCAATGAGCACTTGTGCCAAAGGTGGATACTACTACTTCATTACTTTTACAGACGACCTTTCTAGGTTCGGTTATGTCTATCTTATGCGACATAAATCTGAATCGTTTGAAATGTTCAAACTATATCATAAAGAAGTAGAAAAACAAACAGGAAAATGTATTAAGACCCTTCGATCAGATCGAGGAGGCGAATACCTTTCCAATGAATTTGTGACATATTTAAAGGAGAATGAGATTCTCTCCCAATGGACTCCTCTGGAACACCGCAACATAACGGTGTGTCGAAAGAAGGAATCGAACTCTGTTAGACATGGTTCGGTCCATGATGGGTTTTGCAAGCTTGCCAATATCATTTTGGGGATACGCATTAGAATCAGCTTGTCATATTCTTAATAAGGTTCCAAGTAAGTCTGTTTCTAAAACTCCACATGAGATGTGGTATGGACATAAACCGTTATTACCTATCTGAGAGTCTGGGGGTGTCCGGCTTATGTGAAACGTGCAAAATCAGACAAACTTGAACCCAAATCTGACAAATGTTTTTTCATCGGCTATCCGAAAGAAACAAAAGGATATTACTTCTACAATACTGAAGAACAAAAGTTGTTCATTAGTAATAGAGCAGTTTTTCTTGAAAAGGAGTTCCTTAGTGAAGGAACAAATAGCTCTAATGTTGAACTTGAGGAAGTTCATCAAGTAGAAGGAACAACACAAACCAGTGAACCCCTAGAATCTGAGTTGATTAGATCAAACTCAAAACCCATTTTAGATGCACCATTAAGGCGATCTGGTAGAGTACCACATCAACCGACAGATACTTGGGTTTCTTGGTCCAGAACGATGATCCTGTTGAACTCGATGAGAACAACGAGGATCCGATCACCTATATGGATGCTATGCAAAGGACTGACTCTAATAAATGGCTTGATGCCATGAAATCCGAACTTGATTCCATGAAGGACAATAATGTATGGACATTAGTTGACCCACCCGAAGGGATAAAACCCATAGGGTGTAAATGGGTTTTCAAGAGGAAAAGAGGCGCAGACGGAAAGGTAGAGACCTATAAAGCACGTCTGGTTGCCAAGGGGTATCGTCAACGTTATGGTATTGACTATGACGAAATTTTTCCTGTGGCAATGCTGAAATCCATTCGGATTATGCTAGCTATAGCAGCACACTTCGATTATGAGATTTGGCAGATGGATGTTAAAACCGCTTTTCTAAATGGTGATTTAGAAGAACAGGTGTATATGATACAGCCTGAAGGTTTTATATCTAAGACGAGTCTAAAGTGTGCAGGCTACAGAAGTCTATTTATGGACTTAAGCAAGCATCAAGGAGTTGGAACATACGATTTGATAAAGTGATCAAATCTTATGGCTTTATTAAGAATAAAGAAGAACCTTGCATTTATAAATGGGCTAACGATTCGTTATTGTATTTCTTGTATTATATGTGGATGATATTCTCTTAATCGGGAATGATATCCCTGCATTACAAGGAATAAAGACATGGTTATCATCACAATTCTCCATGAAAGATCTGGGAGAAGCATCATACATCCTAGGGATGAAGATCTATAGAGATAGATCTAAGAGGATGCTAGGTTTATCCCAATCTACGTACATTGACACAGTGCTAAAGAGGTTTAGCATGGAGAATTCCAAGAAAGGCTATCTTCCGATAGGCCATGGAATTCATCTTTCTAAGAAGGATTGTCCGACAACTCCTAATGAAAGAGAACGTATGAGTCGAATTCCATATGCTTCGGCAGTAGGATCGATTATGTACACCATGACATGTACAAGACCAGATGTGGCATACTCACTAGGAGTAGTGAGTAGATACCAATCTGATCCAGGAGAAAAACACTGGCAAGTTGTTAAGACAATCCTTAAGTATTTGAGAAATACTAAGGACCAGTGGTTAGTCTATGGAGAGTCTGATTTGAAACTTGTTGGATATACTGATTCCAGTTTTCAATCAGATCATGATGATAGCAAAAGTGTATCGGGTTTCGTGTTTATCCTAAATGGTGGAGCTGTTTGCTGAAAAGTTCCAAGCAACATACAGTGGCAGATTCGGTGTGCGAGGCAGAGTACATCGCTGCATCAGATGCTGCGAAAGAAGCTGTGTGGCTGCGAAAGTTCATCTCCGAGCTTGGAGTGACACCTTCCATAGATGAACCAGTCCTGTTATACAGTGACAGCACTGGTGCCATAGCTCAAGCAAAGGAACCACGAGCACATCAGCGCACCAAGCACATACTGCGCCGGTTTCATCTTATTCGAGAGATAGTAGACCGAGGTGACATAAATCTTCAGAAGATTGATGGAAAGAAAACCTAGGTGACCCATTTACTAAAGCACTCAGCATCAAGGAGTTTGACAACTATAAGTTGAAGATGGGTATTAGATACTGTAATGAGTGGCTTTAGGCTAAGTGGGAGTTTGTTGGGAATTGTATCCTAAAGCCAATCATTTGATGATTGTGCTGATGTAAATTGTATATAAATTGATATATTAATAAAAGTTATTTGGCAGTTTATTCATTACAAGAACATCTTCTTAATACTCCTGAAAGTAATGAAGCCCTTAGGATCTTCCTCACGATAAAGGAGGATTTATCTTAGAAGGTCCTTAAAAGAGTTCGCGACCAAATGATATACTATGACAGGGCCATAGTACTATCAATTATAGGACGTTGTATATCATATTTGTTGGTTATCCTCTTAACCAAGGAGTGTAGAGACACTGGTATGACATACAGGTGAAAGTGTAGGAGTACATTTCACCGAACGTGACTCATTTCCGGATACTCTGCTGTCAAGAGTTAATCCGAGAAGATATAGGTATAAGTATCCTTCAGACCTGAAGATCACAACCAGTGGCTTACAAGCAACTCATTGTACTTAGGTGCCGGACCACCTGGATTTCTAATCCAGCTACGAAAGGTTACTGGGTGCAGTCAAGTACTTGTGGTAGTCAGTTGTGGATCAAGATGGAATTTGACCTATCCCATTAAAAGGAGAAATGCTTGTGTTTCAATTTAGCAAGACCTTGGCCAAGGCACTTCATGTGAAAGTCACATGATCACTAAAGTTGAAATCACTTTATGGATTTGCTATTTAGAGTTGACAGGCTCTTAAGCCATCCTTAGCATTTGTGGTCAAGAGGATGAATTATACGGTAACTGTTTCTTAGGGTTCTTGGAGTTTGCTCGGCAACTCTTCGACCTATCCGGACGTCGGGTTCCATTGCTAGATGGGCACATCGATTAGTATAGAAAGTTGTTTCTATGCTACCGGCTTAGGTTCGAACCTAGAGAGTCACACGCATAGAAGTTTCCTAGGATGATCTATTTGCTGATCAACGATTGAGAATCGTATATGATTTAATTAATCAATTTGATTGATTGAATTATCTCAATTGGGTTAAGTACAATTGAATAAGATTCAATTTGGTTTAAGTCTATTAGAAGGACAAGTCAATTTCAAATATTGATTTGAAATTAGACTTGATTTGAATTTAAATAGATTCAGGACTAGCCAAATTTGATTTGGGCTTGGACCATGATCTATGTGGGTTAAGTCAAATAAATTCAGATCAGAACCCAAACCTCTCGAATATAGATCTCATATGATGAGATGGCTAAAATCTCATCTCATGAGATAGAATTTAATGCATGACATTTATTTACCGAACGTCAGATTTATCCCTCGTCTCTTTGGTTTTCTCCGAACGACGGAACTAAACCAAACGCCGCGACTCCTTGGTTTTCTCTGAACATCGGAATTAAACCAAGCGCTGCGCCTTCGGCGTCTCTTCGCTTTTGCCAAACGACGGATTCTTAAATGTCAGAATTAAATGTCAAGGCTAAATCGACTATAAATAGAGGGCATTCCCTCACCAGAGAACACAGAACAAAAAATAGAACAACAATACATGATTTGTCGTGGATTGTAATTCTAAATTGTCGTGGATTGTAATTCTAAAATGTTAGAATAGAAAATCCTGGTGATTCTGGTGTTAGCGGAAGCCTGGTGGATCTTGGAGGAAGATTCAAGTGAGAGGATTCAAGATCAGCAAAGCTATTTTTCCGCGAGCTAGCACTCCCGGAAATCTGATCATTCGGGGCTTCGCATGGACGATACTAGAGGCCGGACGATTGAACGGCTGCAGAGCAATAAGGATTTACCTACTGTTCTTAAGGTAAGTGATTTGATCCCTAGATCTTAAGGCAGGCTTCAAGATAATAGTGTGACTAGTCATCTTGAAGATCAAGATATGATCTTGATTTTTTATATGCATATTTTAGATCAAACGACCCTGAATATATAGGCAAAGATATGATCTTGATGCATATTAGATAGATTAATATGTAATCTTTTAATTTCCGCAATGATAATAGTTATCAATTTTTAAAAATATGCATGCCTCGGAGACTATTTCTCCCTACAGAAGGTGCAGGAGACGAGAGGCTCGAAGCCTCGAGGAGGAAATACGATCCTCGAGAGCAGCAGAAAAGGACCAGGACAGAGAAGAAGCCATGGGAAAGCTGGAAATGGAGCTGGAAATGATCGAAGGACTGACCTGGATCATAATGGGAGAGCAGTAGGAGCAGGTTCTCGGGAGGAAGACGAAGGTAGAAGCTCCGAGAAGAAGACACTCTCTCAAAGGGGTTGAATGACAAGACTCAAAGCTTTCCCCCGACTTATCAGTTTCAAATCATTTTGCCTAGCCTGGTCTGCCACGCGGACCCCCGCTATAGGCGGTGTTGCCCGGTAGGTGCCCAGCGCGTAGGACGTTCTGCCTTTGATCAGTCACGGGGTCGCTGACGTCGGTACATGATGGCAATGATGGCGGTCACTTTTCGTGGGTTTCGAGAGGACACTCCCGTTTCGAGACAAATTTACACATATATGATGGTTGGCAGGCAGTGGCGCTTCAGTGCCCGAGTCGCCCGTGCTAAGATGTCACTACACCCAAGGACATGCCCCTTTGCGATTGGTAGGACATCAGGATCAGTCACCTGGGAGCTTACATCCTTTTCGCCTTGCAGGAGTGGGCCCGCATCGTCTCAGGGGCAAGGGGGCATATGATGTGGCTGATCAAGTCGCGTTAAAGTTGATGGAGGAAGCAACTGACGGAACCTCCACCTCGGCCTTCGAGGTTCCCTCGGCCTCGGACCCAGAGTTCCCTCGGCCTCGGACCTGAGTCCCCTCAACCTCGGACCCAAGCCCCCTCGGCCTTGGACCCGGAGCCCCTCGGCCTCGGACTCCGAGGTCCCTTCGGTCTCAGACCCGGAGTCCCCTCGGCCTCGGCCTCCGAGGCCCCCTCGGTCTCGGACCCAATGTCTCCTCGGCCTCGAACCCGAGTCCACTCGGTCTCGGACCCGGAATCCCTTCGGCCTTGGACTCCAAGGTCCCCTCGGTCTCGGACCCGAAGTCCCCTCGACCTTGGCCTCCGAGGCCTCCTCGGTCTCGGACCCAGAGTCCCCTTGGTCTCGGACGCGGAGTTCCCTTGGCCTCGGACCCAGAGTCCCCTTGGCCTTGGACTTCATCCCTTCGTCCTCCAGGCGTGGGTCCCCTCGGCCTCGAACCTTAGGTGCCCTCTACCTCAAGCCACCTGACACCACCACGTTGTCCACCAACCATCCGCAACCACTACGTGGTCCACCAACCGTCTGCAGCTGTCACATGGCCCACTAACCATCTGAAACTGCGCGTGGCCACTGCTCGTAATAGTGCTCGTCTGACACGATTAGACCCACCTACCACCTGCAGTGCCGCGCCTGATAGGTGATTCATGGTGCAAGACATCTCTGACATGCCCAGTGTCGGTTGCAACCTGTCCATGTCAGCTGGCCACATGTTCGCTATCAGATAATAACACATCGGGATTAACCACCTTTTAAAGCGAAAAAGGGGATCTTTGAACAGGTATAAAAACCACACTCACAACGAGAAAGGGATCAGAATTCAAGCTCTCTAACTATCTTTCTACTAGCTCTTTTCTTTACTGTTTCCGAGTCGTTTACTTGAGCGTCGAGGGTCCCCATCGGTGCAACCGGTCTCCGGAGACTTCCTTGCAGGAGTTTCTTCGAGGAGGAGTATCTCCATTTCATGATGTTGGAGGAACGTGACTTGGCAATAATATATATGTAATCTTTAAATATTACACTCGAGCTGATGGAAAAAAAAAAAACAAATATCAATCACTCGGATTATTAAAAAAAAAAACTCAAAACTCGCCAGATGGTTCCAATGACCGTCGAAGGCTTTCGAATGCTAGGTTTTGGTTTGGTTTGATGGATTAGAAATGACCGTTCGCATCACCTTTGGGCCAATATTGGATGCTAACCCTATCTTTTTCTCCCAAAACGCATTACAAACGTAGAGGTCTACAGGTGCAAAGCCCTCCACATTTCGGTACCACCACTTACTATACTTTAATTACGGAGGGGAGAGAGGCCCTGCTGCTAGCATAAGTGGGTTCTGTTTACAATCCTTTTTCAGAGTGCTAATTTGATTGGCAAAGGGCTTGGGCACAGTAAGGAGAGAGAGAGAGAAAAAATATATCATAATTTTTTTTTTTTTTTTTGATACAAACAGACGATCACATCATTTTAGAATAAGCCAAGCCCGATATATCGAGTACAAAATTTGAGAGAGCACCATCGGGTATGAGTCACTCGGTAACCAATACCAAGACCAAAATGATGGGCGACCCAGGTAGCTACCCAGTCAGCGGCGGAGTTAGCTTCGGTAAATATGCCGAATCTGAGCAGTATCAACCTGACGAAGTATAGACCGAATGTCGCTAACCAGAGGGTTGGTAGAAAGCGGGTCGCGCAGATCCTGTTGAAGCCATCGAACAACCGTAGTGGAGTCCCCCTCAATGATGAGCCTACGAATGCCCAAGCTGCGTATAGCATAAGAGATACCAGCCCATGCAGCGTACAGCTCAGCAGACGGCACAGATAGATCAAGAAGACTAAATCCACCAGCCGCCAACATCAAGCCTTCAGACCCACGGATGACAAAAGTCGATCCCGCCAAGTGACCTTGAACACTATCATCAAAATTGACTTTGACAATCCCTAGTGGAGGGGGTTCCCAGGAGATGTAGACCATACCCGATATGCTACAGAGGCAGCAGGAGAATCCCAGAAGCTAGGGCTGTCAGAGCCCATGGTTGACTGATGGATAGTGTACTCAGCAGAAAGGGACATGGCTGTCCTAATAATCCGATGGAGATGGTCAATCACAACAGTAAAGATATGTCGGTTCCGAGACAACCAAACCTGATAAGCCAAGTAGGCAGCTGTAGAACTCAGCCTATCGGTATCCTTCCTCATATCCTGCTGCAGTAAAGTTAGAAAGGAGGTACAAGATAGGGCACTATGCGCATTCCGCGAACAATAGCCCACGATCTACCAAGCCAATCTCGCTCTAGTACAAGTAAAAATGGCGTGGTCAATAGTCTCCTCCTCAGTACCATATAATGGGCAAGTAGGCTGGATCTCCATGCCCCTCCTAGAGAGGAGGGAGCAAGTAAGAAGGCATTCCTAAGCCACCTTCCAAATAAATAGCCGAACTCGAGGGTGGATGGGGAGCCTCCAAATCCAAGACACATCCAAAGTACGGCTGGCCTGCGCCTATAATCCGCATGAGATCCCTGATCGGAGCACGAGTCAAACAGGATCTCTTCCATAGTCTAGTATCCGAAGTGTGATCCGAAAGGAGGGGGATGGAGAGAATGCGTCGATGCAGATCATCACCAAACAGAGTGGTTATAAGAGAAGAATGCCAGGCATTGTGATCCTGAACAATAAGGTTAAAGACTCTCAAGCCACTGGGAATGTCTGCACTGACAAAGGTGGGCCATCGAGACAATGGAATATCAGCTAACCACGTATCCCGAAGGACATCAGATGACGCTCCATCACCGATCATCCAAGAAGTATGTGGAAGCATAGCCGGCGCATGCGACAAACCTCCTTCCAGAAGAAAGAGTAGCCACGGACAGACTGAGGGAGTGTGGGTGGTCTAGTCACCATATTTAGCACGCATAAACAAGCTCCATGACACTTAGGATCCAGCAAGAATCTTGTAGCGTGCCTAGCAATCAGCGCCTCCCTTCTCGCTATAAGGGACTCAATCTCAAGCCCCCCCTCCGAGATCGGCATACACATAGAATCCCAAGCCACCAAGTGGAGCCCATGGCTATCCTGCCTAGAGCCCCAGAGGAAATCTTTAAACCACCTTTCCATCCTCCTCAAGCAAGTCACCGGAATGGCTGCGTTAGAAAGGATGTAGAGAGGAAGAGCAGTGAGTACTGATCGGATAAGGGTAAGCCTAGCCATCATATATAACCCAGTGACTTGCCACCCGTCCAACCTATCACGAACACGGTGCTCCAGATCACAAAAGTCAGAGATCTGTGGCCGCCTCCCGTTATAGGAACACCCAATAAGATAAGTGATCAGCCTGAACAAATACACCCATTATGTGCATAATAGAATCCCTCGTAGAAGAATTGGTCCTCGGACTGAAACTGATCATGGATTTATCTGTATTAACCTTTGACCAGAGTTCCTACAATAAGACTAGAGCACTGAAGCAAAAGCAGTAACATTACTAGTAGTAGCCCTCCCCAACAATATACAGTTATCAGCAAATAAAAATGAGATAATACGAGCCCTTGGGGGCCCGCACTGAAAGGTGCTAAATAAGAAGTCTGATGTGCCTAATGAAGAGCCCTATATAAAGCATCAGCGATGAGGATAAATAAGAAAGGCAATAACGGGCACCCTGCCTAAGACCCACCGTAGAATGGAAATAGTCCATCCGGGCACCATTAACAATGATGGAGAAGGAGGGCCGATGAACACAGGCCATGATCCAAGCAACAAATAGCTCATCAAACCCAAATTCCTGAAGTGAACGGAACAGGAAATCCCATCTGACTCTATCATAAGCCCTCTCCATGTCCAGCTTGACAGCCATCAGACACTGACGAGCAGGGGCTCTTAGAATATAATGCATAACCTCTTGAGCGAGCAGAACATTATCGGAAATACAACGTCCTGTGAGGAAAGCCCCCTGCTCAGGAGAAATAAGGCGAGGGACCACCATCCTCAACCTGGAGACCAATAGCCGAACGATCTTATATAAGGTAGTACAGAGGCTGATAGGCCGAAAATGGTGTGGCAACGAAGCATCAGTCCATTTTGGCACCAAGGTAACAAGAGTCATGTTCGAGTCAGTAGGGATAGATTTGGCCTCAAAACTAACGAATGGCCTGCACTACATCCTGACACACAATAGCCCAATAATGACGGAAGAAAAACGGAGGAAACCCATCAGGCCCTGGGGCCTTATCCGGACCGAGGTTTCAGAGGGCCAACCGAATCTCCTTAGCATTAATAGGTCTGGTAAGAAGATCATTTTCCTCATCAGTGACCTTAAGAGGAGTCGCCACAGGGGACCCATCCCTAGAAGACTCAATCCAGCGAGATTGGAAGAACTGAAAAAGCTGATCCCTGATACCCTGCGAGCTCTCCTGGACATTTCCCTTATCATCAATGAGCCTCCGAATTCGATTAGAAGCACGACGTTTTAAGGTGACGTGATGAAAAATCTAGTGTTTTGATCACTCTCCTTGATCCACTGAATACGGGATCTTTGTCTCCAATAGATCTCTTGCTGCCGGAGAAGGGAGTGATGGAGAGCGAGACTGGACCGAAGAGAAGATAAGTCAGAGTCATGAAGACAACCAAGCCAATCTTCCTTCTCTTGGAAAGAAGCAATAATACTCTCCACCTCCTCAATTTGCCGGAAAATGTCACCCACCACCTCCCTATTCCATGTGGATAGCCTACGCCTCACTAGTTCTAGACGCCAAGACAGTCTATATGTGGCATTACCTCTGACATGAAGATGCCACACCTCAGATATTAAGGTCCTGACAACAGAATAAGAAGTCCAGAATTTCTCAAATTTAAATGGACCCATCCGTTGAACAACCACCTCATTGTCAATAAGAATAGGATAATAATCAGAGGCAATTCTGGATAGGTGCGTAACAGTAGTAGATGGGAAAAGCTGAAGCCAATTGTCTGTGGCCAAAGCACGATCCAGCCTTTCCCAAACTCTAGCAGAGCCCTGGCGATTATTGCACCAAGTGTACCGGGCTCCCTGAAACCCCAGGTCCAAAAGATTGGCGGTGGCTATGAATGACCGAAACTCAGAAATGCCCGTAGACTCCACAAACATCTACCGCCTCTCTTCTCATTGGCACTAATGATGCAGTTGAAGTCCTCGGCCACCAAGGAAGGAATGCCCTGAGAAAGCAAGGACCGAACCTCATCCCAAAGAATATGGCGGTCCCGAAAATCAGTACTGGCATAGATACCAGATAGAAGCCAGGGGGCCGACATTCCTTCAGAGATAACCAATGCAATCTGCTGCCCACAGTGGTGAAACCCATCCACCCTAATATCATTAGATCTCCATAAAGCAATAATGCCACCAGATAAACCATCAGACTCAATAGCATAAAAAGACAGGTTCTGGATATCTGATGCCTAACATGAGCCAGACTCTCCCCAAACAAATGAGTCTCCAACAAAACACATATATTACAACTGTGAAGCTGCATAAGCCTCCCAAAAGAGGAGCGAAACGCTGGTCTCAGAGCTCCTCTGACGTTCCATATGAGAATCTTCATTCAGTATCAGAGGGGGGACTCCCGATCCCCTAGTATCACAGTGTCAGGAGGACCACTATCACTAGGGACACCTAGCGATGCCCCCTGATCCTGGCTGTCCATAGCCTGAACTGTCGGCTCCACCTGGATGGCCTTCTTAAGAAGGCATACAACATAGTCATGGGACCGAATCACCGAAGAAATCAGCTAGGGGGCCCTAGTGGTGACAACAGGAGTGAGCACCTCGTCAGCTTGGTTCAGCTTGGGCGCTTTATCTGACAAGGTCCCATGCCCCTTCAGATCACCCAAAGCTGCTGAGAAGACGAAGGTGGCTTGCACACTGCCGTTGCCTGGAGCAGATAGTTTTCCCTTGCCTTTCGAAGATTTGGAAAGCACTTTTGGAGCCAATGATTCCATGGGTTGGGCTCGCTTGAGTGGCCCAGGATTGGCTTCCATTCGGGCCTTCGACCTGCCCGCCCATTTGTCAGAACCCACCAAGGCAAACGGATTGGCCGAAGTGTTAAGTGATGTCTTATGCAATGAAGGCTCAGGCACCCTAAGGCCCTCAAACTGAACTGGCACAGAGACCAGAGACCGGCATGCTGGCCCCCCCTCCAATGATGCCTTCAGTGAAGAATGAGTCCCGGAAGCCCTTGCAGAGGGACTAACAGAAACACTCTCCTTGCCCAAATCCGGTTGCACTGATGGCCGATCGACCTGCCAATCATCACACCATATGAACTGGCATCAACCCCCACCACACCATCCTTGGCCGACGACCTGCGAGCAGTCTTTTTAGGCAACTGCCAATCCTTCGAGGTGGTCACAGAGTTCTTTCTGAGCTTACTTCCATCCTCCGATTCCTGCAAATAAGGATTCCTCCGACGCCGTAGAGCAGCCATCCACGGCCCGTACAGCGGAGTAGATGAAGGGGAGACACTCTCTGATGCAGAGCCACAGCTACCCCCATGATGCAGCGATCCACAGGAGCTGCAAATTCCTTCCAGATGCTCGTAGACAAAGTGTTGCCAGAAAGGATTGCTATTGCCATGCACCCGCACCCCTGGCTGCAGAGGCTTCCGCAAATTCACTCTGACACAGGCTCGAGCAAACCCTCCTCTCTTCCTCTCCCTAGTCGTTGCGTCAAGGAAGACAAAGTCACCAGCAACAGAGAGGATGGAACTGACAATTGGCTCCGACCAGAACTCAATGGGAAGGGAAGGCAGTCGAATCCACAGAAGAACAAAGGAGAGGGAGTTTTCGGAAGGGACAAACTCCGGTCGCCAGTTCTCCATGGCAATAGGCTGCCCATTGACTACCCAAGGCCTACCCAACACTAAAGCCTTGGCATCAGGATCAGAGAATCTGAACATAAAGTGGCGATGAGCCATGCTCAGAGCTTCAATTCCGCCAGCAACATCAGCTTTGCGAAGCTCCCTGATGATAGCTTCAGGCGGAACCCATCTCGTTAGGCTCCGGGCAATTACTACCTTAATTCCCCACTCCACTGATTCATTAGCCAGCGCCTGAGATGGAACCTGAAGGACCTCCGGGAACCGCCTCTCAAGTGCCACAACCACTATCGGAGACGGTGAAGATGAAACCCAATCGAAGCGATGAGCAGAGGACCGAACTCCATATCTCCCCTCACCCGATCCCCCATCCGCGGCCAGGAGTCGAATTTGATGAAGAGTCTTTCGTCCGGCTGGGAGCCGGGGTTCCGATACCGACCATCACCGGAGATCAAAGCAGACTCTTGGTTGCACGAATCTAAAAGCACCACAGAAGACGGGACCTCATTCGCTTAGCACACAAATTTTAAAGTACGAGCGGTTGAGAGGATCTTTCTGTTTTCATATATGTCATAACCTTAAATGTATGGAGCTCTCTCCAGCACAACCCACCCCACTCGAATGTGCGACTAATGATATATGGCGTGCCTTTTATATATATATATATATTATATAACTATATAAAAATAGTTTTTTATGTTCTAAAATTAGATGTAAAATTATTTATAAAATTTTAATTATATTTTCTCTAATATTTATTATAGATGTAGGGTTCATAGGACCGTGTTAATTTTTTTTTTTAAAAAAATGCTTACATTGTGCAACTAAGCATACTTTTGGTAGCAATCAATAACAATTTTTCAAACTTTCTGTTGATGCTGGATCACCAGATTTTTGTTTAGGGTTTTCAGGATCTCTTTTTCGAAGGAAGAAGCTCCCTTCCCCCTCCTCCCCCTCCCCTTTTATTTTCCTTCTCTGTATTATTATTATTTTCTTTTATTGTTTCAATTTTGGAGGTCCATGTGTAGGATAAGTGTTCATCTTGCCTTACGTGGTCATTCAGTGATATACTTAATAAGGATATTGAGAAACTTGTTCATGAAGATATCCTTTTTCATGATGATCTTGATTATCCCAAAGGAATGTCAGGGATGGTGGAGATGTCAGAGTGAGGGAAAAGGGATCTGGCTCTAAAATAGAGGTTCAATGTCTCCTTTTGGTGTTTGTCTTATGCGAACCATTTAAGACGTGATGATGTTTAGCATTTCTCGGTTTCTGCTCCGAATATGGCGGCTTATCTCGTTTAATGGTTCTGGCGTGGGGATTATTCTTAAACTGGGGGTCGTCCGGACTCTAGGGGCTGCCTAGGACCGAAGGCCGCCTAGACTCTGGAGGCCGCCCAAGACTGGGGGCCGCCCAGGACTGGGGGCCGTCCGGACTCTAGGGGCCGCCTAGGACCGGAGGCCGCCTAGACTCTGGAGGCCGCCCAAGACTGGGGGCCGCCCAGGACTGGGGGCCATCCGGACTCTAGGGGCCGCCTGGGACCGAAGGCCACCTAGACTCTGGAGGCCGCCCAGGATTAGGGGCCGCCCAGGACTGGGGGCCGTCCGGACTCTAGGGGCCGCCTAGGACCGGAGGCCGCCTAGACTCTGGAGGCCGCCCAAGACTGGGGGCCGCCCAGGACTGGGGGCCGCTCAGGACTGGGGGCCGTCCGGACTCTAGGGGCCGCCTAGGACCGGAGGCCGCCTAGACTCTGGAGGCCGCCCAAGACTGGGGGCCGCCCAGGACTGGGGGCCGTCCGGACTCTAGGGCCGCCTAGGACCGGAGGCCGCCTAGACTCTGGAGGCCGCCCAGGATTGGGGGCGGTCCAAGCTACCTTTTATTTATTTAGTTTAACTATTTTGCTCATTATCCATATCATATGCCCCCTCGCCCATCTTCCTTGTATAGGTGTGTGGCACGCACATGCAAGGGAGAAGGGCGAAAAAATTTGAATTTCGAAAGCTCAGTATGTGATAAGTGATACTTTGGGAAAAAGGGCAAAAGGAGGGGAGGCGCGCATCTCTGAGAGGATGGCGTCTTTTCACTTGTCCGGCTATACTGACGGACCATCATGTATCATTGCGGTGCCCGAAGCGTCATGTCTGGCATCCTTATATATATTAAAAAAGATCATCCCTTTCCTTTAGTTTTCGATTTTGTGTATCTTCCTCCGTTTTTTATCTTCTCAAGCCCAGGTTAGTTGGCTTTTTCTTCTTCCTCTTCCTTTTTCTTTATGGATCCTTCCGTAGATAGAAAAGGTAAGGGTCCCATGAAAGAGCCCTCCCGAGAGGAGATTCTCCAAGCCCGTCGACAGGCCTTGGGAGGGGTAATCATCCGCGGGGACCAACCCGCTGCCCAATCCATTCAACCCGTGTCTAGGTCATTACCTCAGCCTCTTAGGGTCCCTTGCTCGTCCCGGTCATGAGGTAGAACCTCCTGCGGTTGTCTCTAAACTGGCTGGACCGGCGGACATTGCTTCCGTAATGTCTTCACAGGACCTTAGAAATCTTAGGGCTCAATTTGGAGTTCCTGATGATATTCAGCTTTCTGTCCCTCTTCCAGAGGATAGGGTCAGTCGAGGGCAACCAGGTAAGATCGCTCTATACGAAGAGTTTTTTAAGAGTGGTTTACGATTGCCATTTCACTCTTTTTTTGTAAATTTGTTAAATCGATACCACCTTATTCCGGCACAGCTCACTCCCAATTCTATCCGCATTGTATTTTCGTTTTTAGTTCTCTGCTCTTTTCATGGAGCCTCTGCTAGACTTTCCTTGTTTAGGTCCCTGTATAGAATCCGAAACCCAGTTAGGGATGGGTGGTGGAGTTTTGCCTCAAGACCTAAAAGGGTTCTAAAACTCAACCTCCCATCTAAGATCAAAGGGTGGAAGTCCCGGTTTTTTTATGCGCATTTGGAGGGGTTAAACGTGGATTGGGGTATTCCAGATACTAGCCCAAACCAGAACGCGAGTATTGAAGAAAGAGACCGCGAGTTGTTTAATACCTTAATTTCTACAATTATTCCTCCTAGTAGGGAGTTGCTATCGGAGGATAATCTCCGGGAGGCTGCGTTCGTGCCGGTGTCGCTGGCTGCAGCGCCCGGTGAGCTTTGAAAAATTTATCTTTTCCTTTTTCTCTTCCCTTTTTAGCTAACCTATGTTCGTCATTTTGTAGCAATGAAGTTCTCTCGAGATTTCTTGGTATCACAGCTTCGAAAAGGGAGAGAAGTGAGCGTGATGCGCCAGCGGGGGGCGAACCTAAAAGACCCCGTCAACTGGGATCGGACAGCCAGGTCCAACCTCCAGCGGTCATCCCTGAGGCGACCTTAATAGAAGATAGTGAAGGGAAATGAGTCCTCCGACGGGGGTCCCTGTAGGAGGCCCCGTCGAGAGGGAGCCTCCAGAGAGCATTCCATCTCCCGCCCAGAGCGTTGGGGAGTCTACAAGGGACGTAGAAGCAGCTAAAGCTGACTTGCCAGGTCCTTCGTTATCGATGGAAGTGGATGTTCCTGCTCCCGCCTCACCGGGTACTTCAAGGACTCCGCCCTCGGCTCCCCAACCACCTAGCGAGAATATTGGATACAAGAGTTGTCTATCAGAGACAATCCTTAAGCTCGCGATCTTGCCCAGGTTTCAAGACAAGCTGAGGAAGGTAACACAGGCAGAGGCATTCGACACTATGTTTACCGCTGCACTGCAGGTAAAGTCTGATTTTTGTTCCTTTTCTGATCATCAAACTTGGACACTGACTGAGTGCGTTTTGCAGACGGCTAATGGTCTCTTCGTGCTACGCGAAGACTTAGACAGGGCTAAGTCCCGGAATGCTAGCCTAGATAAAGAGTTGGTGGATACAAGGGCCCGAGAATCAAAAGCATTGCATGACCTTCGGGTCATGCAGGAAGATTATCGGACTTGGAGAGGAAGGGCAGAAAAGGAACTGCGGAGTTTAGATGCTCAGCTGTGTGAGGTCCGAGCAAGGTTGCTGCCAACAGAAGAAAAGTTAAAAGAAACTTCCCTCAGGCTGGAACACACGGAGAATCGAGCAGATAGCGCGGAGGCCACCGCTCGTGATGCCATGGAGAAACTGGTTTTAGCTGAGAAGGACACCAAAAATGCTCTCGATAGAGTCGCAGCAGCAATGGTGGAGGCTCAGAAGAAGATGGCTACGATCGAGACCGAAGCTCAGGAAAAGATAGCTGTGGCTGAGGCCAAAGCTCGGGAAAAAGTGGCCATAGCGGAAGCTAAAGCCAGGGATGCTATCAAAGAATACAAGGGCTCCCCAGATTTTGAAGCGGAGTTCCAGGAGGCTGCCCTAGATGCTTTCGTTGAAGGCTTTGAGAAATGCAAGCGGATATTGGCCCGACAGTTCAACTTAAAGGACCTCGAACGTTTTCGACCCGTGGATGACGAAGAAGTTTCCGATAGGGAGGTCGAAGACGTGGTGAGTGAAGCAGTGGCGACTAAGACTCCTGCTGTAGAAAAGCCTCTTGCCGAGGAGCCGGCTGTCAATCCTGATGCAGAGAAAGAGCTTCAAAGGACTGATCAGGGTGTTGAGTTTTATTTTGATTTTTAATTTTAGATTCGGTCCCATTTAAGGACCTTTTTGTTGTGAAAATCTGTCTGCTGACAAGATTTCGCGAGTTTCGCAGCAGATTAACTTTAATGAATGAATGTTACTCTTTATTGATTTGTTTATTTAATATTTCCTCTGCTTAATTCTTGGCTCCATTGTGGATTAGGACAATGGTGCTACTTGGTTTAGATGGCTCGCCAGTACTCAATTTCTCGAAGTACAACTCAAAGCTATCCTAACCAAGGATTATACTTTCTTAGGAATGAGTTATACTTTAGACCGTAGGGCTCGAGCCGTTCAAACTTTAGGGGCTGTCTAGGATCGGGGGCCGCCTAGACTCTGGAGGCCGCCGACTGGGGCCGTCCATCTCAGTTCGAGGCCGCTTGAGTCAAGGACTTGAACCTCCTCAGGGGTGAGTTACACCGGCCTGGGGGTGTCCTTTGGACCGTAGGGCCGTCGAGCGTCCATCTCAGTTCGAGGCCGCTTGAGTCAAGGACTTGAACCTCCTCAGGGGTGAGTTACACCGGCCTGGGGGTGTCCTTTGGACCGTAGGGCCGTCGAATCTCGTTCGAGGCCGCTTGAGTCAAGGACTTGAACCTCCTCAGGGGTGAGTTACACCGGCCTGGGGGTGTCCTTGGACCGTAGGGCCGTCGAGCGGTTCGAGGCCGCTTGAGTCAAGGACTTGAACCTCCTCAGGGGTGAGTTACACCGGCCTGGGGGTGTCCTTTGGACCGTAGGGCCGTCGAACCGTTCGAGGCCGCTTGAGTCAAGGACTTGAACCTCCTCAGGGGTGAGTTACACCGGCCTGGGGGTGTCCTTTGGACCGTAGGGCCGTCGGAGTTCGAGGCCGCTTGAGTCAAGGACTTGAACCTCCTCAGGGGTGAGTTACACCGGCCTGGGGGTGTGGACCGTAAGGACCGTAGGGCCGTCGGTCCATCTCAGTTCGAGGCCGCTTGAGTCAAGGACTTGAACCTCCTCAGGGGTGAGTTACACCGGCCTGGGGGTGTCCTTTGGACCGTAGGGCCGTCGACTCAGTTCGAGGCCGCTTGAGTCAAGGACTTGAACCTCCTCAGGGGTGAGTTACACCGGCCTGGGGGTGTCCTTTGGACCGTAGGGCCGTCGGTTCGAGGCCGCTTGAGTAAGGACTTGAACCTCCTCAGGGGTGAGTTACACCGGCCTGGGGGGTCCTTTGGACCGTAGGGCCGTCGCAAAGATTATCTGAAAATCCACATTCAAATGCATAGGATCGTCTAATATTTGAATAAAAATTACATTACTGGTAATACGGCCGAAGGTTGTCTGCATTCCATGTTCGAGGGATTAGCTGTCCGCTTAAGTCTTCAAGCCGGTAGGCTCCACGGTGAAGGACTTCTCCTACCCGATAGGGCCCTTCCCAGTTTGGAGACAATTTGCCCCCTTCCGCTGGTTTGGATACCGAAGCTTTTCTCAGAACTAAATCTCTTGACGGAAACTCTTCGAGCGGACGCGGGTATTATATACCTCGCCACCTGTTGCTGGTATGCCGCCATTTTAATTCGAGCCCGATCTCTTGCTTCGTCGATGAGGTCAAGATTGGCCCTCAGATTAGGAAGGTTGTCCGCTTCGTTGTAAGTTTCCACTCGGCTACTTGGTAGGCCAATTTCCACGGGAATAACAGCTTCGGAACCAAAGACCAAATTGAAGGGTGTTTCTCCCGTCGGTGTTCTGGGAGTTGTGTGATACGCCCAAAGTACATTCGGGAGCTCTTCTACCCACCTTCCTTTGGACGTATCTAATCTGGTCCTTAGTCCCCGTAATATCATGCGATTTGTAACTTCAGCTTCTCCGTTAGATTGTGGATGGCCGACGGAGGTGAATCGTTGCACGATACCGAGATCAGTACAGAAAGCCGAAAGGCGTTGTTGTCAAACTGTCGGCCATTGTCAGTGATAAGAGTGTGCGGAATGCCGTATCGACAAATAATGGCTTTCCAGAAAAAGGTTTTGACCTTAGCCTCAGTGATTTTGGCAAGTGCTTCAGCCTCGACCCATTTAGTAAAATAATCAATGGCCACTAGTAGAAATTTGCGCTGTCCTGTCGCAGGGGGGAAAGGGCCGAGGATATCCATACCCCACTGAGCGAAGGGCCAGGGAGAAGAAAGAGAATTTAGCTGAGAAGACGGTTGCCGTTGAATGTTGGCGTACCGTTGGCATGAATCACACTTTTACTAATTCTGTTGCATCCTCTTGCATGGTGAGCCAGTAGTATCCTTGTCGGAGAGCCTTGCGTGCTAAAGATCGCCCTCCAGAATGATTCCCACAGATGCCTTCATGAATTTCTCTAAGGACATAATCAGCATCTACCGAATTAACACATTTGAGGAGGGGCTGAGAGAAGGATTTTTTATAAAGTTGGCCTTCTAGTAGCACAAATTTGGAAGCCCTCCGTTTAAGCAGCTTAGCTTCTTCACGATCAACTGGAAGAACGCCGTCTTTTAGATACCGGATATAAGATTCCATCCAGGCTTCTTTTTGGATAATGGGCAGAGCTTCTTCAGTAGCTTCGATGCTAGGTGTCTCCAGATACTCGATGTAGGTCTTACCCATAGCACTATCCATCGAGGTAGCTAGTCGGGCTATGTCGGCCCTAGCATTTTCACCTCTGGGTATATAACTAATGGCAAAGTGATCCAATAAGGGAATTAATAGTCTAACCTTGTTCAGATATTGAAACATGATAGGGTCCCGAGCTTCATACTCTCCTGATACTTGGGCGGAAATAAGCTGTGAGTCGGTGAAAACCCGAGATTCTGATTCCCATCCATGCGCTAGTTTGATTCCGGTCAGCAAAGCCTCATATTCAGCTTGATTATTGGTGGCTTCAAAGAGGAAACGAAGAGCATATTCTAGTACCGCCCTTCGGGCTAGCGAGAATGAGACCAGCTCCGCTACCTTGTGAGTTAGAGGCTCCATCAACGTGGAGGACCCATGCTTCATGATCCTCCTTCTCATTATCTGAAGGATCGGGGAAGTTCTTCTTGAGGCTGGCTCAGACCAGGTGCATTCTACTAGGAAATCAGCCAAGACCTGGGATTTCAAAGATGCCCTGGGTTGAAATGATAAGTCGAATTCCCCCAGTTTGATGGCCCACTTGGCTAACCGGCCAGAAGTGTCGGGCCGTGATAAAATAGCTCTGAGAGGTTGATCAGTGAGGACGACTATGGGATGAGCTTGGAAATAGGGTCTGAGTCGCCGGGCGGAAACGAAAAAGCGAAGATGACCTTCTCTGCTTTAGAATACCTCTCCTCCGCACCATGAAGTACCTTGCTGGTATATACAGGTCGTTGAACGGCGTGGTCGCCGACACGCACCAAAACAGAACTAACGGCTTCCGAAGAAGCCGCCAGATAAAGGAAAAAGCTTCTCTCCTTCCTCCGGCTTGGATAATAGGGTGGGGTGGATAAGAACTCCTTGAGTTCTTCAAAAGCTTGTTGCATTCATTTGTCCACTCGAAGCCATCTGCCTTACGCAAGATTTTAAAGAAAGGCAAACATCTCTCAGCTGATCTGGACAGAAATCGGCTTAACGCTGCTATCCTCCCGGTGAGTTGTTGCACCTCCTTCTTACACATAGGTTGTCTCATACTGAGAATGGCTTGAATTTTCTCTGGGTTTGCTTCAATCCCTCGCCGGGTGACCAAGAAACCCAAGAATTTCCCTGCTGTAACTCCAAATGCACACTTGCGGGGGTTGAGCTTTATTCTATGAAGCCGGAGGTTGTGGAAAGTTTCTTGCAGGTCGGCGACATGATCAGTGGCATATGTGCTTTTTGTCAACATGTCATCTACATATACTTCCATGTTTCGGCCGAGTTGGCTTTTAAACACCTTGTTCATCAGCCTCTGATATGTAGCTCCTGCGTTCTTCAATCCGAAGGGCATTACTTTATAACAATAAATGCCCTTCTCAGTGATAAAAGAAGTATGCTCTTCATCTGCGGGGTCCAACTTTATCTGATTATACCCTGAGAAGGCATCCATGAAACTAAGAAGTTCATGGCCAGAAGTCGAATCTACTAACTGGTCAATGCGAGGCAGTGGAAAACTGTCCTTAGGACAAGCTTTGTTCAAATCTGTGTAGTCGATGCATATTCTCCATCCTCCGCTGGCTTTCCGAACCATAACAACATTGGCTAGCCACTCAGGATATCGCGCTTCTCGAATATGACCGGCCATAAGCAACTTGTCAACCTCCACATCAATGACCTTATGCCGCTCAGGAGCAAAACTCCTCTTCTTCTGGCGGATAGGGCGGCAGCTTGGATTAATATTAAGTTGGTGAGTAATTACCTCTGGAGGAATTCCGACCATATCCGTTATCTTCCAGGCAAAGACATCCGCATTCATTGATAAGAAGGCCAGGAGTTTATCCCGACCTCAGGGAGAAGGAGCTCACCGATCCGCACGACTTTAGTGGGGTCACCTCCCAGAGGGTAAGATATCAGAAGCTCCGCTGGCTCTCCTCTCCGCTCGGCTTCCCTGGGGTCAAATGACTCGGTCACAGGAGGAACATCAGCCATCTGGGGACTAGGGGCTAGATGATAGCAAGGTCTGACCGAGTCCACCTCTCCATGCATCACACCGACTCCTTGTTCAGTAGGGAACTGCACCAATAAGCGCTTGGTAGATATAATCGCATCTAATGTGTTCAAGCCGGGACGACCAAGAATGGCGTTGTAAGCCAAGGGGACCCGAACCACCAGAAAGTCCATCATAACCGTGCTTTGACACGGTAGCGAACCTGCCGTAGCTGGCAGAGTAATCTCGCCCTCCACCCGGATGGAGTCCCCAGTAAAACCAACCAGAGGGATGGCTACGGGCCGAAGAGAATCCAGAGATAGACTCATCCGAAGAAATGCATCATAAGTAAGCACATTAGCGGAGCTCCCGCTGTCTATTAAGATTCTTTTTACAGGATGCCTAGCGATCGTCATCGAAACGACGACGCTATCATCCTTTACAATATTGCCCCCGCTATATCTCCCTCAGGAGGGATTACATCATCTAATACCTCGGCTCCCCTTGGTCTCTTGGAAGATGAAGCCTCTCCATGAGAAATCATGCCCACCATCTTTTCTGTTGGGGTGTTGTCGATGCTAGCTTGAGCAGGAGGAGGCCCCATCAAAGCTGGTACTGGAGGAACTTCCTTTTCTGTACATATTGCCCCAGATATCCCCTCTGAATTAGCTCCTCGATGGCCTGCTTCAAATTCCGACATTCTTCAGTATCGTGGCCATAATCCCTGTGGAAACGGCAGTAGCGACTTCTGTCGCGGGCAGTGCCCTTCTTCAACGGGGGCGGACGCCGTAAATAAGGCTCGTTTTCAATCTCCATAAGATATGACTTCGAGGAGCTAGAGGGGTGTAAGATGGTTCCTCTCTAGGAGTCTGGTTCTTACGGCGGTCAACCGGCCGATGTAAGAGCTCGGGCTTCTTGAGGGGAGGTCCGACCAACTCTGGGCGAGCGGGTCTTTTGCTAGCCCTCCCCTGAGCACCTCTCCTGGATGAATCAGCTTCGTCAGCGCGGATGTACTTCTGCGCGCGGCTCAGGAGATCGGCGTAAGAAGAAGGAGGCTTTTGTCAAGAGAATAAGTAAAACGGGAGGGTCGGAGCCCCCGTTTTAGAGCTAAAGTGGCCACAGCGTCCTCAAGATGATAAACCTCCAGGGCCGCCACCTTGAAGCGGGTTACAAAATCCTTCAAAGATTCTCCTTCCTGCTGCTGTACTGAGAATAGACTGTCTGCCACCCGAGGAATTTTTCGACAGGCGTCGAAGTGAGCCAGAAAAGACCTCTCCAACTGCCGAAAAGAGTCGATACTTCGTGAGGGTAGACGAGAATACCAGACACGGGCCGCCTTGCGGAGGGTGGCTGGGAAGGCTATACATAAGAGGGCGTCTGTTGCTCCTTGGACCTGCATGATAGCTTTATAGCTTCCAGATGATCTAGGGGATCAGTGGTGCC